>JAQIXW010002542.1:0-15170 GCA_034700685.1 Willowsia buskii | reverse complement strand
CAGGCTCTCAATCTTTATGGGGGCTTTGCACCCGTCGCTGCCCCCTCTCCCCGTCTTCCCATAGTCGCCATCCTCCCAGCTCTAGGTGGAGTCGTCCTCTGTGATGCAGAGCGTCTGGGCGTCCCCACTCCCGAACGCCACGTCCACCACCTTGTAGCCCTTCAGGCTCTCGACGAATTCCCGTCTTTTTAGTCTCCAGAGCGCAAGCAAAAAGCACCACCAAACTACTGCTCGAAGATGACCGCACTGATAATCCAAATCATTTTTCTCAGCCTCATAAACTAAGATTTAATTATTGTACAAATTTATTTAGGTAGTAATGCTCAAGCATCTTCTCATTCCAATTTCTAGAAAAACATTTAAGATATTTTTTGGCCATCGAAACGTATTCCGTGCTTGTGGTGAAGGTATCTTGTAAAAGCTCGTCTCGTCACAAAGCCACCTCACCACCCCACCCGTCCAAAACCCCACCCCTCTTCCACCCCGTCCAAAACCAACTTTACTTTTTCATAAAGATTAATGCATTCTTCATACTTTTGATTGATTATAAATATTATGCAAACTGATTTTCGGTGGTGAAAGGCACTGCTACCAATTGGAGCCTTTTAATTTTCAATTACAAATCTGCTGAGAATGATTGCTCAACTGATATTCTATTTCTCCCTAAAAAGTTGGACGAGTACTTTTAGATTTGCTATTGGATAACCTGCAGCATTGGAAAAATGCATTGACCCAACAAATTGGGGAACCTTGAGACAACCACTAATAATTAATTTCCGAAAATTATTTGCAATTTTTAGATAGAAATGCTATATAATTATGAGATCCATGTACAATATAACAATGGACTAGCAAATAAATAAATGTTTTCACAAATTCATGATCCGCTCATCATCTGTCCTTCTCATGTTTAATACATTAATATTTTTCCAAAAAACAAACAACGTGTTTTTGTAGACGTGACAGTAGTAAAACTGAAGAAAAAAACAGGAAAATCATAATGACATATTATGCTATTCATAATACCACAGCCGAAAAGTAATTATCAATCACACATCTTATCATTTCAATCAAATCTCCCGTACTCACATTTGCTACAAAATAATTGCTTTGATAATTTCAATAGCTCTCTCGCTAAAAAATTGCAGCAAAATAGTTCATTAAAACGGAAGGGATAACTATGTGGAGGTCTACTCGCTCAATTTTAATTTTTTCTGCTCACTAGCACCAAACCAAAAAATATTTACCGAAATAAATCAATCTTATCAATGAAAACTGCTTATCAAAATTCTTTTTGTGGGTATTAACTATTTCCGAAAATCTGCAGCCTTCGAGATGAGCTTTTCCAAAATAATTGAGGAATCAGAGCGTATTTAGAGATAAAAGTTTTTAAAATATTTTGACCTGGGGAGTCATGCGCTAAATATATGGGTAAATATTTTCTGTGAAATTAAATACAGGAAGCGATATCTGTTGTGAATATTGAGTAAAATGAGTGCTTATCACGTGTCCCATTTTTTCCTCAAAGGTACGCCAATAAAAATAATGAATTGTATTCAAATAAATTTATAAACTAATTAGCTTTTTTCCAAGTCCCACTTTCCCTTAAAAAATTCCACCTGTCTTGGCATCTCTTAAACAAAAGTTGGATGAGTATCTTATGATTTGCAGTAAGATAATCTGCTGCATTGGAGGAATGCATTCTCCCAAAAAATTGGGGGGACTTGAGACAACTACTAATTATTATTTGTAATTTTTAAATAGGTATATGGTGTGCTTTTTAATTATGAATTTATGGACATTAACGGACTTTAGCTTAGAAAATTTTTTTGCACATAAAGATGAAGGGGCGTCTCTGTTCATCACCTCATTACCATCCACCACCATTACCGCACTCTTTCCCACCAAACGTTATAACTTGCACTTGTACGCAGCACGAGACCAAAGAGTAGATTACGGAATACATAGCATGAACACGTATTCTAGATTACCCTTATGTATTGCACGTACCAATTTTTAGTATGGGAGAGGGATTACCGCAATACACAGTTATGACCCGTTCACATTTTTTGTCCAATACTCTTCTTCGCTGATGCTGCATGAAAATGTGAATGAATTGTAACTGTGTATTACGGCAATGCTTCTCCTATACAAAAAATGGGTACGCACAATGCGTAGAGGTAACCTAGAATATAGGTTCATGCAATATATTCCGTAATCTACGCATTGAGCTCGTGCTGTGCATAAGCGCTTGCTGGGTATACTTACGTTAGTCATTGCTGATGTTTCATAAATATGGAACGACTCATTACGGTAATCCCTTTCCTATGCTAAAAATGGGTATGTGCAATGCATAAGGGTAATTTAGAAAATGTGTTCATGCTATACGCGCCGTAATGTACAGATTGGGTTCGTGCTATGTAATGGTATTTGCATGATAATTTCAGTTAGATAACATCTTCAGTTTTCCTTATTTTAGTTAAAACATTTTTTGAAGATTTTTTATTCTTGGCTTTCCATGATATGCCGCTGCGCAATCATAATAAGAAAGCTTCATATAAGCCAGTCATTCAAAGTTCACAGAATATTATTAAAATATTGCATGTATGGTACTTGTGGTGAGTAGCTTCTCAGGGA
Source organism: Willowsia buskii (assembly GCA_034700685.1). NCBI lineage: Eukaryota > Metazoa > Arthropoda > Collembola > Entomobryomorpha > Entomobryidae > Willowsia > Willowsia buskii. The sequence goes on along the minus strand of JAQIXW010002542.1, from coordinate 12,533 downwards.
TTTCCAGTTCACGGACTCTGCTTTGTTTAATCTTGACATTAACGTGATGACAATGGAATGGAAAAATTCGAAAGAAAGCGTATTCTTTAAACTTTAAAGAGAGTCGGGAAACATTCAAATTATTATGATTGCAGTCAGTGTAAGCTTGCTAGCTTCCTTATGCAGTAGCTTATGTACTGTCCAAGCACTTCTCCATTTCATCTCTCTTCTCACAAGCTATTGAAGCATTTTTAGCTTTGCTTTAGTTTTTGCAAGTCATTTTATCGGTAAATTAATATTGAAATATTATCATACAGAATAATTTGCGAAAAGTATTATATAAAAGATCACAACAAAGTTGTTAAAAGAGTAAGAAGTGATGATGTCTTGATCTCAAGGTTCCCAAAATATTGGGAAACCTTGAGACGACTACTTATTATTAACGTTCTAAAATAATAAACAAATTTTATACGGGTAAGTACCTATGAAATATATGGAAAATATTACAATAGAGCTTACCGAATAAACAATTAGTTTCACAAGCTAATGATAACCGCTTATCATTTTTTAAATCTCCACACAGATTAGTTCAGCGTCCAGTCCATTGCGTTTTTAACCATTATTACGTAACTAAAAGAAACTGGAGTGCTCTTTTGCAGTCAACTTATTACGCATTTCCATTTCCCAAGAGATACAAGTTAATACATTAGCTTTGGACTTTGGGCGTTTTTGAGTACATTATTCTACACGTATAGTCGTGGATCATGATCAGTGGTTATTATGACTCAATTCTAATGACAATAAATAACCAAGCAAGGAAGAGTATTTCGGTAATTCCTCTCCCATGCTAAAAAGTGAATGTGTATCATGTAAAAGGTAATCTAGTAAAAGAGTTTGTGCTATATATTTTGGAATTTATGGATTGCATTATGCCATTTCTAGAGCAAAATAAGCGTGTATAGTGTAAATTTCGTGGTCGGAATTTCACTTACAATGCATGGCATATTTTTTAACAAATTGAACAGTAACTTACGGTTAGTGTTTCCAAAGCAATGACAAAAAATATTTCCCCAATCAATTCAATCGTTTCACTAATTTTTACACCGCTTTCGTATAAACACGCATGCTATTAATTACACTTCACAGATTGAACTTTAAAAAAATTAATTAAACGCACGAACTCAATGCGTAGATTACGGAATACATAGCATGAATACATATTCTAGATTACCCTTATGCATTGTATGAACCCATTTTGGTATAGGAGAGGGATTACCGCAATACACAGTTATGATTCCTTCACATTTTTTGTTGAATATACTTACTCAGATTTGCTGATGTTGCATGAAAATGTGAATGAATTGTAACTGTGTACTCCAGTAATGCTTCTCCTATACAAAAAATGGGTACGTACAATGCACAGAGGTAACCTAGAATAAGTGATCATGCTGTGTGTTCTGTAATCTACGCATTGAGCACATGCTGTGTATTAGTGCAACTTAAAAGATAAACGTACAATATTACACGTACAGCATTTATGCATTGGCAGTCCTTTTTTACTGTAGGGGAGAATACTTCTGTATGGTTAGTACGTGTGCTCGTGCCTCGTGCTATGTATTCGAGCTATTTACGTGATTGGATCTTGCTGTACATATGTGCACACGTACATACTTGAGTACATACGCTCTATAGTGAGACTTCTGCTTGCCTTAATTCTAGTGCATATATTTGAAGCTTCTAATATTCCCCTAATTTCAAACCCTCTTAAACAGTTTTTTTTTGGAAATTAACATGTAACGTAACAAAGCATCCCCGTTTCTTCATGGGAACAATGAAAAATTTTGTTACATGCGTTTCTGTACATTTCTTTGAACGAACTGAAATTTAACTTAAGAAACCCAAGACGGATAAAAGATATACGAGTAGACAAAAAATATCCTTTGAAATATGCAAAATTTCCAATTTGATTTTTTTTCGAATATTTGCAGACATGTTAGACCTGCGAGTTTCTTCTGATAGAAACTTTGGTACACTCAAACAATCAACTCATTTTGAATTTCCAAAAAAACACAAGTCATAACAAGTAATTCCACACGAATCGTCGTTGAACATGACCAGAGGTTATTATGAACCATTGCTTACCAGAGATTATAACGAAGCATAACAGAGCATTACGGTAATCCCTTTCCCATACTAAACGTGAATGTGAGCTGTGAGAAAAGGTAATCTGGAAAAAGAGTTTTCGCTATGCATTTCGTAATTTACGGATTGAGCTCTTGCTATGCATAAGTGTAATTTACGTTATGGGTGTTCTAGAGTCGATTTGGTACAAAAGGTACAAAAGGTGAGAATCTCGTGTTCCTGTTTTAGACAAATATAAATGTCATATTGATCACTGAGCACCGATAAATGTATTGAGTTTTTTACATAAGTTGAGCAGTAGCTTACGGTTAGTGCTCCAAAATCAACCAAAAAAATAATTTAGCTTATAATTTATTTTTCGTACAAATTTTTACGCTACTCTTGAAGAAACACCTATCTAAGTAAGTGCACTTTCTCAGATACATTCAAAGGCAATGAGCTTTATAAAAAACTAATTCGAAGTCTTAGGACTGTCACTTTCCTCCTTTACTACCACCACCACCCACGAAACCCGAATGGATTACTTGTTTCGACAAGTGAAAAAATTTCTATTTAGTTAAGTAATCATTGAGAGGAGCTGATGAGTGAATCTCCTGTTGGGAAAAGGGTTGGCTGATTATCATGAGTGGACAACTGCTTATCTTGGAATAACAATGGAAGTAAGAATCAGGATATGGACTAATGGGGAGTCAATCATGTAGCTGCATTTATACACAACACGAGCTCAATGCGTAGATTACGGAATACACAACTCATTATCTGGATTACCTTTGTGCATTGCACATGCCCATTTCTAAGGTACCGGCTTTACATGGAAATACACAATTTTCCCACATATGACGTATATTTTCATACAAAACCGGAAAGCATGGAAAAGTTATATTTACTTTGGGCCTGGCAATTATATGGATGGTTACGTGTTCAAAGTCGTGTAAAAACTTTGTAAAAACAGATGCAAAGTACGCTTACGGACTAATCACTTGAATTATGAAATTACACTGATTTGGGCTAACTTTTTTGCATGTAAAAATCCATCCAAATATTTACATGATAGTACATAATTTTTTCAATATTTTTCCACGTAGAATGTTTTTACATGTTTAAACCTTGATTTCTAGTAAAGGAGGAAGGGATTACTGTAATGCACTTTTTGTTTCGTTCGCATTTTGCTGAGTATTCGTACTCTTCCTTGCTGATGCGGCATAAAAATGTAACATGCATGCATGCATGAATCATAACTCTGCATTTAGGTAATCCCTCTCCTATATTAAAAATGGGTACGTACAATGCATACAGGTAATTTAGAAAATGCGTTCACGCTATGTATACCGTACTGTTCTGATTGGGCTCGTGCTATGTATAAGTGCTATAAACATGATGAACTCCGTATTAGCCCGCTTCATGACTATTCCATGTTTTCCAAAAAATGTTTTTGTGATTTTTGAAGGTTTTTGAAGGAAGTCTCGAGACAACACACATTAAATAATTACACTGCCCCAGATATAAGTAAAATGATTGAGATTTTAAAAAATATTTAAATTTTCTTCTCATCTTTCCATCTCCTCCCAATCGCCCTCTCCCACGAATAGTCTCCTCCACACTCTACCCCTAACCAAAATTTGTTACATGTTCCGATGACTTAACCATTCTTCGTATTGGTAAGTTTGTATGAATTTACAGTTTATTCGAAGGTTGGTTGATTAGTGCACGCTTATCATAACTGAACCACGGCTTATCGTGGAATCGAAACACAAACAAATATTTTTAAAGAATTGAAGCTTATTTCATTTTAAGAGAACATGGGAGAGTTTTTAGTCGGGGTGTGGACTAATGTAGAATCTATTATGTAGTTGCATTTGCACATGCCTCGAGCTTAACGCGTATATTGCGGAATACATACCATGAACATAAATTCTAGATGGCCTTTGTACACTGTGCATCCCCATTTTTAGTATGGGAGAGAGATTACCGTAATGCGCTGCTATGACCTTGATTCATGCAGCATGAAAATGTGAATGAATCATAACTTGGTGCAACGATAATGTCTCTCCTGTTCTAAGAACGGGTATGCATAATGCATTCAGCTAACCTAGAAAATGAGCTCTTGCTATGTATGAGTGCAACCTACAAGATGGGATTTTTCTGTAGAACTGTACATAATAGCAATCTGTTTTGAGAACTCCTCAGCTTAACTCAACATGCATTTTTATCGGTACATATATTGTAGCATTTTCTTAATCTCACAATAAAACAAAATGACACACTTAATTTCTTTTTATCAACGTACATGTTGAAAACTCGTAGTTACAAATAACATCCAACAACAATTAACAATAATATTGTTTTTATCACTCAATTTATCACTGTAATTATTATTATTATTAATGCTCGCTCACACTCCAAACAATCCAACAGTTATTCTGGATCAGAATTGTAATTAGGTTTTACAATTTAATGGAAATATTTTGCATAAAAATTGCAATTCATTGGTTGGATATCATTTTCAATGTGAAAATACATTCACATCTTATTCTACAACTCAAGGGACCATGTCCATTTAATTTGCCAGAAAACTTCCATTCTTTTAGGATATTTCTTTACACAGTTTGGCCAGTATCATTTAATGCTTTCTTTGAAGACGTGCAGAGGTATGACTTTTAAAGCTTTTCTATAGATTTTAAAGAAATGATTGTGTAAGATTTTAATTGTTTCCCTATCGCCTCATGAAGTGTTATCAAAATGTTTAAGCAATTTATAAGGGTTGAGAAGTAATTTATAATGAATGAATGTAAGATCTTTGTTTGCTTTCTCTGGAAGTGAAAACTAGAAATAACTGACGTGCTTTGAGTGCCACACACGAAACAAAACGAAGCAAAATTGATGAAAGAGCTACGACCAGACAAAAAATATCTAGCTAAAATTTTAAAAGCTACCTTCCAAGGCCGCTTGAGAAAGTCATTCAAGCAGTAATCCGCTCAAAATGATTTTGGTGAAAGCAGTGTCCAAGTAATCGGGCTGTTCTACAGATAAGTAAAGCAGTTTGTGTGCATTGTTGGAAAGTACTGACTGACCATTGCTTAAATTATGTAGGATGGTTTTTATCCAATTTTGCCGAATATTTTGCACAGCGTTTACATATGAGGGACCATGTAATTAGAATGAAACATAATTTCGCGTAGCATAGTATGAACCATTTAGAGTCTAAAATTGTCTTTTTTTTTAATTTATTTTCGGTACTTTCACAATTTATTTGAAGTAAAAGCATACATCTTGATAGCTCATTTATTAAAGTATGAATCAAGGTGAATAATTTACAATTGTGAGCGATAATCCTCTCCTGGAAGTATGGGGTTCCATTGATTATCTCAGTTATAGTACACATATATAGTTATGATTTATTAAGACACGAGAGATGGTAATAAAAAATCCCATAAAATATGGTTATTATATTTAAGTATTAATTAACTTTGAAAACATTTATGATTTGTTTTACAATAATTTAACAATTTTAATAATCTCTTGCATTTATTACATGATAATATATAATTTGTGTAAAAGTATTTATTTATGTTCAACTCTAAATTTGGCACAGATCTGTGTAGATTTTTACAAAACTTATATTTTTATTTCTGCTTTTACTAATTTCTTGCGAACACATCATACTATCACTAACTACTTTTATACTTTAATATATAAGACTCGTCTAAGTCTTTTTAATTAATTATACATTGTCCAATTAACTTATAGGTGCGTGGATTTGTTGTAAAAGGTTCTTCTGTTCTTTTATCACAAGATTTTTTTAAGACAGAATTTAAGTAAATACGCCTGATGCGACATGATTGATTTTTTGTATTCATCTTACAATATGAAACTTAAGTTAGCTGATAAGTAACTGCAATGGGTAGATGGAAAAGTTCCTTTCAAGGGAAAATTCATGGAGGGAAACGGCCTCAAAGAGAAAACTCTAAATTGGCATTGTACATCAATAATAACTGTCAGTCAACAGTAATAAATAAACACTTTTTCCCTGTCATCCTAACGAAATATGTTACGAAGTATTGGTTGAAGAAATAAAACCACACCTATTTCATTGTACATCCGCTAATTTTGAACCGGAAGATACTAACACCGCGTTCAATATGAATTTTGATTGCCAATGCTCATTTCCCTATCGTAATAGCACTGCGGGGTACAGAGTTACCAAATTTATCACATTCGAAATTTTTTTAACTATTTTACCTGTTTTTTCTTAAACTTTCTCTTCTTCTTCGGCTAAAATGTCGGAAGGCTTGGAGGAAGCATTGAGCAGTATTGCTCCAAGTTTTTTAACAAGCTGAACCGACATATTATTTTGTTGTAGAACTATTTTTTTAGAAATAACATTCTCATTAATTATCCTCTCTTTTATAATTAAGTAATCTTGTTGTAAATGTAAAAGTCCTTTCTCCATTTAAATTTCGTATTCACAGACATAAAAATACGAAATAATATGTTGTTTCAGTAAAGTTATTTCAATTTACGTACACTTTAGTTACAAATGAACATTTTAGTACTCTGTTTTAAGTGAGATTTGTAAATGAGAATTTTTGATATTTATCTGGTTTTGTGAAGCAGAAGCTACATTTATACACATTCGATTTCATTTCGAATTATTTGAAGTGTTTTCGAAATGAAATAGGTTAGACAGGCTTTAAAAACTACCCATTTTTTATACGTAAAATAACACAATTTAAAAATATTTTTAAATGGAACAATTGTGTTTTCGAACAAAGCAGAAAAACAATATTTTGTGTCTGGACAATTAGTACTCAGATCAAGATTGTTCCAGACATCACAAAAAAAAACTATCAATAATTTTATAACATAATATCAACAATTTATGCAATAATGGCTTGTGTCTAAGTATGGAGCAACTTTATCATTGGGATGATTGTGAGCAATATAAGTATATTAAGAAGCTCAGATTGTTGTGCTGTTCAAGCAATCGAGTTCAGTTCTTGGTTTTGAGGAATGTGATTGTTTTTCAAACAAATATATTGGTGTCTTTTAGAAGGAAGTAGTAGAGAACAGCATAATATCCATAAATTCAACGATTTTGAGCCATTAAAACGTATCTCCGTGTCCTCTGTGCCTAACGACTTATGAATATAACAAGGCTACATTTCATCAAATAACAAAACAGGAATCCTTGCTTGATGGTACCTTATCGTAATTCATGAAAAACATCTCAAATTTGAACTCTTGTGTACATGTCAGCTTGGCTAAGTTCTCTAGAAGAAATACTTACTTTTTGTGGTCGTAGACGCCACTTTCTCTTCTACACTCTTCATAAATGCATTCGTTGTGAGTATCAAAACCGTCTTACTATCATATTTTCCCAGTTCAATTTATAAACTTTTGCAAATTCCGACAATTTTTTCTTCTAATATTTCTCTTAACCCAATCTCATTCAATGCCTTCTTTTCATATTGAGTAGTGTTTTAGAAGTGAGGTTCCAGTTCAGTAAATTTACCAAAAGTAAATTCCCAGTAAGATATTTATGCCTGTCATTCCCAATAAACTTAAATTAATTAAGTGTCTCTATTTATTTGTAATAACTATATTCTATTGTATATTACAAGAGTGTAGTAGTCCTTGCATGCTAATACGAGCTCTTAATAGATATTTACATTTTTTATTTGCTCTGTTAATATTTGTGTATACCTTTGTTTGTCTAGCAGGTAATCATCATTATTTTGAGATGAACGAATGGTTAACTATTGCTCGATTATGAATTCTCCAAAAGGTATACAATTTAGATTTTTACAAGGACTGTTTGTTTCTTAAAAGAGCAATATGTCTTTACCAGTTAACTAATATAAATTATTTTCAAGTTTTGTACTTGATGTTTCGATAAAGGCACTTAATTGGAAGCACTTTTGCCTGCACCGATATCTAAATCTACTTGTGGCTTATCTCCTGTCTCATCACACGTAATTGGCAATGCTCTGTACTTTAAGCTTTTGGCACACTCAGTAGCAGCTATTTTCACGGCAAAAGGTGCCATAAATACTATGACTTTCTCCGCTTTGCAAAAACAGTTTTCAATGATGTTATCATTATAATTATGCGTAAAGATGTACATACAAACTTCCATGTTTACTCCATCTTCGGGTACCAATTTGTATGTAAATTGGTCAGTGTTGTTGTCCCAATTGACACACAGGGTGTTTTCCTTTACCAAAATTTGAGTTTCATCACTTCCGTCTAGTACCCACCCCAGTAGGTATGGATCCAGTGGACGAAATTCAACTGTCTTGGTGGATTTTTCGAAGCGACCGGCCATAAAACCTATGAAATAATGACGAACGCATAGTTTTAATTTAATTTTCACTCAGCATAAGTTATTAGTATGTTATTTAAAGACAATATATACCTAAATTTTTACTTAAAGACATTTACCTGCTTTCATTTGCTCCTCACATGCTTCTTGGAGAAAGTTTACAAATTTTAGTGGAGTGAACATGATAATGTCCTCTTCTGAAAACCTCGTGGTTCCTTGATAGAAATATGGTAATTGGTCACGTCGAGATTTGAACGCATCCCAGAGAAAAGGAGAAAGTAGTGGAAACCTACTGATCCAGAAGTCGGAGAATTTGAACTGGTCAAATGTTTGTTTTAGCATGTTTCCCTCTTTCACCCACCTTATCCAGTTATACTCTGGATGCCAGCCAACTTCATTATGGCTATGAGTATCTTTCACTAATTTTGACAAGGACACGAATGATTTTGTTCTAAAATTTTTCGCGACATCTTTTCCTGCAAATTTTTCATACTTAGCAAGAAAATCATCCCCCACCACTTCCTTCCATTTCTTTTCCGGCCATATTTTTTGCTTTTTGGCGTCAGCGTCCAGATTTTTACGGAAAATATTGGTTGCTTCATCAAACTGTTTCGGATAAAACGTTTCTCCTGTGTCTGGGTCAACTTGAGCTTCTCCAAAATTTGGTTTGATGTTGTCGTGCGTCGCAGTCCAAAATGTGCAATGCCTGTGAGGTTTCCAAGTTAATGGCGATGATAAACATAGCCGAAATTTGTTATCAAAAGATGTATTATCTAGGAATAAGCATTTAAAAAAGCTGCATGAATAATTGGTTATCCTAAGTAATGGCAACTTTCTCTTTTTTACTTTTTTCAAGTCCGCCACCCTAGCTGGGGTTATATAAACCGCTGTAAAAACGGGATAACGACGCCGCTTGGGGATAACCGTAATGATTGGTAAACAATAATCATGAAAGACGAATCATGATTACTGTAGATCATGTTAGACGCCAATATTTGATGTTTTATGATGTTTTTTGCAATTTCCCGCTAGAGGGAGCTTTGTACGAAGCGGTCAATTAGTGCAAAATGATCTGCTCAACATGAGCTTTCCAAAAAAGGTATCACATGCTATAGGATGCCATTTGAAAAAGTTGATGACCCCGGGGGAAAGGGGGAAGGGGTTGACCTAGGAAGCTGAAAATCAATAGGCTTTGTCCCTCGGACCCATGAAACATGTGTACAAAATTTTAGCAAAATCGGCTGAAGCGTTCGGGAGTTATCGTGCTCACAGACGGACAGACAGACAGACAGACAAACGTCACAAAGTCAATACTTGCTTTCGCATATGCTCAAGCGGCGTAATAAATGCGTAAGTATTTGGACTAAATCTAATTAATATTTTTGGATTTGTTGCAAAAAATATACGCAAATATGGTTACTTAAATATAGGATTAATACTTTATCACCTTGATCACGATTTGCAATATCAAAAGATTATCACATATCGTAATATTTAATTGATAGTAATTGACTTCATTACCTTGGATATTCATGGCTGTTCCAGGTACCCGTACAAAACACGATTATTCATAAACAATGAATTTCAGTACTCCTTCTATTTAGCACATCTGCACCAATTATTTTTGAAGAAAGGCACTTCGTCACGCTAACCAAGAAATTTGACTTTAACTTTGCTATACCACATACTATTAAATCTAAAACGTTAACTGTAAGCACTATTAAACGTAGTTAGAGGTACTTCAGTCATTATTATTGGTTACTGGTAATTAATTTTATGCTATTTATATTTATTTTATATTATTATAAAATTTAAAAAATTGTCAGATTTTTATGTGTGCGTGCAAACTAATGGAAGCGAAAGAACAAAATGGCGAGCAATACTTGTGCTCTTGCAATGCTCAGGTGGAAAGTAGAGGAAAAGCGGAGAAAAATCGATATTTCTACTCCATGCAATTTTCAAGAGCATACAGGTTAAGTTCGTTTGCATCACTTTCTCTTCTTTTCTGCATACTGCTATACTGCCCTACAAATTCCGGAGCATTCATCGTTTCACAAGTGAGAGTATATTGAGTGCTGATGGCTATAGAGAGAGAACGCATATGCGTGGAGAAAGCCTTTTAGTGTGGAACTCGCTATACCATTCCTGCTCAGGAGGTAGCAGTGGAGTTATAAGTAGGGCACGGATTCGTATGACATTTCATATTTTTTATCTTAAAAGCTGGAGCTCAGAGCTTCTGGATGTGGACGAATCACATCAAGAGGACTCGATTGAGCCATAGTAAAATGTCATATTTTGTCATATTTTCGCCTTTCTTGTCATATGTATGTCATATGACATGTCATATTTAGCCAATTTTGTGTCATATTGTCATAAAATTGATGATTTTGCATAAAAAATAAGGGGTTTTGTGTAAGAAAACTTGATTTAAACAGTCAAGAAAAAATACAAGTGCTGAAAACGGATTATTCATTTTTTTTGTATGAAATAAAGGCGTACAAATACCATTAAACGGGGTTTCGACGGCTGCATTTGTAGAGATTTTTAAAATATTGTAGCACGATTCTACATTTCAAAAATATTATTTATTACTTTTGCACTAACCACCTGCTAAAACTAGTAAAAGTGCTAGAAATAGTGACTAAAATAGACAAAATTTGATAAAAAATCCGAAAATATCAAAATTTGGCGGAAAAATCGGAAATAAAATGTCATATTTGATGACATATTTTGCCTGATTTGATGTCATATTGTCATACATATTTTTAAGAAATTTATGTCATAAAATTCCGTGCCTTAGTTATAAGCTTGTGGTTTACAAATATGAGAGCGTGCCGGTAAAAAGATTTTTACCGTAAAAATCACTCCCTTATGTAGATATTGCACATTCTTAGCGATTTCTTGTCGGCTACCTTCTCATCATTTACATTTTTTAAGTACAATTAGATATAAAGCAAGTAATTGTCAAAAATATGTAGTTTTTGCAGTTCCTTTATTACAAATGTGCAAAACTGTTTAGTAATGATCAAGCATATTCCTAATCTCAAGGCAAATATTTCAGATATTTTTTAGCGAAAAATATGATTTCGTGTTATTGGTAAAGGCATCTTGTAAATTGATAAATGCAATGAGAAGGAATCAGGTTTCTCATTTTTCAAATAGGGACAAAAATGAAGCTGAATCTGTGGAGAAAGTTGTGAGAATATCTGCAGACCTCGAGAAGTGCTTTTCTCAAAAATTGGGGAGAAGTGAGACAGCCTGAAAAACTAACAGAATGCATTATAAGGCTATAGGATAATCTGCAAACTTGCAGAATTGCATTTTCCCAAGTAATTGGGGAACCTTGAGACAAGTTCTAATAATTGATATTCGAAAATTATTTACAAAGGTATGATATATTTTCATGAATTCTATTGAAAATATTACGGTAGAATTTAGCAAATAAATAATACATTTTATTTTCAAAAACAAAACACATTTAGTAAAGCAATTGGGGGAATCCAAGACAGTTTAGGAATGCCATGTTATATCAAACATCAATATCTACAGAGTAATCTGTCATTATTAATGGAGCAAACACTATTTGCCCGATTGCATGGGCATTTTTTTAAAATGGCAAAACTTTGACATAAAAATGTTTTCTTCCGTAAAGATATCATAGTATGCAATGCAATAAATGAGTCATGCCATGAGCCTCTGCTGCCGAAGTGTACAAATGCCTAATACAAAACACATTTAGCTTTTCTACACGTGCTTTTAAATACACCAGACGAGAAAATTAGATGGAGTTGTCCACCGTATATGTAATGCAAATAACCGCTTGCACTTTCACGTTTGATGTGAATGGTGCACACAATAATTACAAGACGTAACATAGCACATACCCATCAGGATATGTGAAGAATGAAATCTAGAGACCAAGTTGGGTATAACCCTTTCTCGTGTGCTCTCACCGCACTATATTTTCTGGTAAAGCATACACACATATTTATATATACATATATGCGTTCTGTAGCACTTATATCTTGCTCCTGTTAAAAGCATTGTGTTCTTGTCCGTTGTTCGTCTGCTTACCGTGCATTTTCCAGAG
>JAQIXW010002541.1:0-15173 GCA_034700685.1 Willowsia buskii | reverse complement strand
AATAATACACCCCGAAGGCCGAAGGCTAACAGCTCCGCACCTTTGCTTGCATCTTGCATTCAAGTTGAACATAGAAAAGTTTGATCTTTTTCCATGTTCATACCTACTACCTACGTTAAATGACCACTGGAGAATTTGTTACAAATTAATAACAATGCTCAATACACTGTCATGCAAATATAACGAAAAAGAAGAAGAAAAAGAAACTTACCAATTACTAAAAACTTGTAAGCTTAGCGTGATGTCGTCGATGTGTTTAGAAAATTCGAAGAATGGATTCCCTTCCTTCCACGCATAAAATTATAAATGATCTTTCTTTCTAAACCTTTACTAACCAAGTCATTAACAACTAATATTTAGGTTCAATTTTTGCGGCATAAATGATGTTGTACTGATTCTAAATATCATAAATATTAGAAGAGAGGTGATGAGTGACGAGCTTTTGTAATTTGCATGCATTCGTATCATGGTTGAGCAATAGCAGTATTTCATCTTTCCCCATGATTCGTATATGTATAAATTAAAGGAAGTCAAACGGATGGATAGGAAGAGAGGTCTGAAAAATAGTTGCTTCATGTTTTGTACTTACAACTTGATGTTAGTTGACGCATTAGTTTGGTTATAAGTTAAATGATATATTGCTTCACCCTTATATATATACCTTACTCGAAAAGTTTAGTGCCCCGGCCACGAATCTCTTACCTGACAAAAACCGTTTCCTTTAATACCTCAATAAATTTATGAATGAAAATGGTATTGAAAAATGAACATTATGCTCTGAAGAGATGCAAATGCAAATAACCTATTTGTTAAATTGAATATTTTTGCGAGTATGTTATAGCTTTACTCCTTGCCAGCCAATACAGTAAGTGCATAAAAGGGTTGTAGAATCTATATGTGCGGCGGTGCCTGCCTACTACTGCCTACCCACCGATTGTACATGGTACTAAAAACTAGTGATAATAGGCAATAAAAATGACATTTATTTTTTTACAGTTCTATGATTTCCTCGCTTTTGTTTTAATTACACGCATATTATGAAGAAATGCTGTTTAGAAGGAACATCATGAGTATATTGCATTGCACTGGCTGCTGAATTACTTAAAAATACCTGGGTAAATGTAGTTCCAAATAAAACGATAACTCCTGCATGCATATGTACTGAGTGAGAGGAGGTTCTTCTGGCTGCTGGGTTTAAGAAGGTGTCGTATGTCATATTCATATCATCACTCATCTCCACCAAGCGTTATAGTAAGAATGAAAATGCAATTTTGCTGCATGTACTACAACTACATGATACTTGACGTCGTTTCAATACGCTTGAATCAAATCCTTGCAAATTGAAATTGACTACCGAAGAGTTCTTCCGAATAAGTGTATGCATTTCTGTATGACCTCAATATATATTTAATGGCTGTATGTATGTTCTTTTTTATAATCGTCGACGAAGACGAAATAACTTTTAGTCCCGCTGTTTCTATTTCATTCTCTGTTGACTGCATTACATTTTTTGAGACACGTTACTTCACTTCCCATTCCAACTATTGCTCCTACGAAATCTCCAATTCAAACTCTTGAAATCTGAAATCATTTTTACCTGAGAGTGCTGGCCTAAAACCAATTCAACTGATCATATAGTAAGTAAGGAACATACTATATCAGTACATATGTGCATATGGAACATTGGGTTTTCAAAATTAACTTGAAAGAAGCGAAATATATTTAAGCTTTCAAAAATTTTGCAGGAGAGCAGAGCTTCAAATAAATTATCATGAATTTCTCAGAGGATTCTCAATTTTCAAAGAAATCCATGTCCTCTGATCCATGCTCTGCGCACAAAGAGTACTTGGACTTGAGACAACAATCCGGTGATCTTACTAGAAGACGACCATTGTTCAAGCATTGCTTGAGTAGTCAAAAAAACTGGTCATCATTCTTGGAAAATGTATTGTCTGAAGGCGAGTCAGCAGTCCAGTCCCTACTACAACAGGATATTTGTGATCATTCATCAGTGAGCAGTGTTGCATCAATAATGCAGAACAAACTATTGAATATCGGTACAGATATGGTTGACATTGCTAAAACGCGTGATGGATACGACTGTGTCCTTGTCCTTCGGGTGACAGAATTTTGGGCGGACGTTAATAAATTCTTGGATTTGCTATTTATCTGGGCTGGACTTGCAATTGTAAAGATTTTACGGCTGGTATGTGACAAAGAAAAGAAGAGTATAGCTGTGCAAGATGTATTCGATCAAATTTTGGACTTGTTGTGGGGAATATATGCGTAGAAAAAGAGCCTATCTTTTAAACCCTAATTTGTTCTGTGTCAAAAACGTTGGAGAATATTAAAGCTGAGTTAATAGAAATCTTGAACTTGCTATATGTATTTTTTTATTAATAAACGTGAATAATATATATAAAGTACATAACACGCATTCCAACAGTAAAAACGTAAAGTTTACAATGTAGTGTTTAGCACAATTGTACTAAACCTGGAAATGCACATCAATAACAAAAATAACACTCACTGACTCACTATCTTGTACTTGTACTGGCTTTTGAAGATTGATCATGTAAAGCTAATCTATTCAGTACCGGGGACCACGTTACAGGAGGTATTCTAAACTTGGATTCTGAAAAAAAGTTTTTTAAATTTATAGTTTAGCAAAAACACTTATAGCAATATTAATAATATTGATAAATGGAAATGAATCCATTATTACCTAGAACTTCCTCAGTTACTGGTACACTCCACACTTCTTGGATGCATTTATCAGCTACGTGCAACAATTTTTCCAAATTTTCACACAAAGCCATTGCTGTTTCACACTGGTCAAATTTCCAAAGACTTTCTATTGAATTGCTCGCATCAGGTTTCAGCTCTGTTTGAAGTTTCTCGATAATATTCCACAAATAAGCTATAATGGCCAAGTCTTCATATTTTGATCCTTCCTTTAGGGAATAAACTTTTCTCTCTTGTTTTCTTTTGTTTTTACCGGATCGGTATGACTTTCTAAAAATTAAATGAACTTTTATTGAATGAATGCACTAAATTCAGCACCAATAATAACAATAACCATACATGTAGATGTTATGTACTGACCCTGATACATTTGAAGAAGAAATACTTCCACTAGTTGATGAACCACTCATAAAACTTTCAGTGTCAGAAAACATATCTCCAATCCCTCCTGTTTCAGCAAGTTTCTGGGCTTTTACTTCTCTTACAATTCGTAACCTATGAAGCTTACTTTCAATATCATCAATCATTTGTTGAATAACTTCTTTTTGGTCTTCACTGATTTCCAACATTTTAGGTTTTACGGTTTCTTCTCTGAAAGCTTTTCCTAACGCAGGGCATTTCAACGATAGAGTAGACGCTTGCTGCCATTTCCTGTCTTTAATATAATAATAGACGGCTTGCTGTATATCCCCCATGTAAACCTCACATACTCGCGCAGCATCTCCATACATCTATCAAGTGAAAATAACATTATTATTACAAAGCATTAGCAAAACTAACATCAAAACTAAAACTAAATCACTTGCTTCAGTATTAATGATCGAATAGATTACCCTACCTTTCTATCTTCCAATTGCACAAGTACGTCCTTGAAGACCTTTTGAAGTGCGTCCTCGTTGACCCCATGTTCGTATGCCACTTCTAAAGCGAATTCCCAGTTGCCAGATTTCGTACCACATTCAATGGCCTTATCCACGTATCCCGACTCTCTGTACAAAATCCCAGCTTCCAACAATTTCCCTCTTTCTTCCAAATATTGTGCATATGAACATTGTGATTCCCGAAGCAATAGCCCAGTATCGTCTCCACTGCGTTCGACAACTCCTCCCTCATCATACCGCAGCTTTCGAGTCAAAAACTTGATGACATCTGTGAAAAGACGATGCCTTTCCATATATTTGATTATTTCGTCATGTTGAACTCGTTGATCCCTCACTAGGTTGATCACCGCTTTGGCATATCTCCTTAGCTTGTCATCTATTTTAAAGCGTCGCTTCAACTCCAACATTGACTGAAATCCGTTCAAAACAGGAATATACTCCTTGGGATCCTTTCCAAGACAATCGGCAACGAGAGAGGCTAAGCTCAAGTCGTATGTTCCAAGGGCAGTATCGAACAAAACGTCAGGATTTTCACAGTAAAAACTACAAAAAAAACGGACATAATTATATTTCTCCACAAAGTACAAAGAAATAAATAAGCTTTAGACTACATGGAGAGGAAATAATACCTTAAGAATTTGACTCTATGCTGTACCAAGTCACGGTTTTCTTCACTTTCTCCGAGAATTAACGCTGATTTTAACGCTTCTTCAAGAAGCCCCAATTTAGCCATGGACGCTAGATACGACTCTTCAACATGTGGCATTCTCTTCTCAGAGTTAACTTTAAGTACTCCATCCAAGAGAGTTTTGATTGCCAGAATACAGTCGGAGTAATCTTGATTTAAATCTGTCACAAGAAGCACTAAACTATGTGAGTCTTTCACTTGATCTACCATCGTTTTCAATAACTCTTCCAGTCGGCATTCTGGCTCCTCTGTGATTTGAACTCGCATTTCGTCGATTAGCACGCGATAGTCGATTCTATGTCGCCGTAAAGCTGCCATTATCTTCTCATATCGAGTGTTGTTTTCTTTCTCTCTCATTATCACTTTCACTGTGTCTATAACAAGTGGTCTGGGATAAATGATTTCCAAATTTCCTCGAGGTATAATTTGTAATATCAGGGAGGGTTCTAGCATTTGATTTAAGCAGCATCTCACAATCATAGCGCCTTTTTCACATTTCCTTGAGTACCGCCCATTAGATTCTGAATCACTGCTGAACTCACTTCCCAGTATGTGCTTCTCCAAAATTTTGGAGATATATTCCTGGTTTCTGATTTCCAGAGATCCCTGAATGGTTGTATAAATCACACTGTTTTGGAAGACTGTGAAGGAAGTGCAGTCATTATTAAGAATCACTGGTTCAGAGTCTGGATAGTTTGCCCAGCCAGCTACTAATTTTCTGGTTAATGGGTCGTGACCAATTACAATAGACTCGGAAAGAGTTTGGACTTCAGAACAAATTTGGGGAAATTGGCACATTTTTGTAGTACTGCTATCATTTAAATTAAATTGTAGGATAGTTCCGCTTCCTGTTTGAAGCATAATTGTAGAAGTCTCCGTGTTTTTTAATGCTGAGAAAAGTGACACGATAGGTTGGTTTAATTTTGAAACTTTCTTTGTCGACACTTCAATTTCTTTATCTGTTTCTTCAAAGTCCCCATTTTGAAGATGAAACATGGTGATGGATTGTTCGGAAACACAACAAATAGTGTTTCTATTGGGCCATAGCCAGTCATAGCTCTCAAAATAGTTTTCAAAGTTAGGTATACAGATTTTTCTAATTTGCTTCAGTCCGTCCGTTTCATATCGTGCAAAAATGAGTTCACCGGTACAAGAAATGTAAAGTAATCCACTCCAGAATTCTGGAACAATGACTGCCTTCACCTCGTTTTCATTAACTGACTGTCAATATGAAAAAAATAAAATAATCTTAGAACTACATTACAACGATATTATGCAAACTACTGAATAATTAAGAAAATAACCTGAATCAAGCAATGGGGTGGAGGACAGCAACTTGTCCTGAAGGGCGTGCTATAAACTGAATTTCCATTCCATGATGCAACAATTGCCGATCCCCCGGCATATCCAGAAGTGTACGTGAAGGTAACATCATAAGTACATGATGCTCCCGCGACATCAACAATGTGTAGTCTACAACAGTATTCAAAAAGTTGGATATCATTTGGCAACAAATCGCAAAATATTTTAATTATACCAAAGAATGCACTTTTCACCTGTTGTTTAGACTATGGTCCCATCCTGTAAAAAGTAATTTATTGTTTCCTGATGGCCCACAAAGGACTAGTTTTCTCATCCACACGTAATTATTTCTACACCAGAGCTCAACCTTGCCACTGTACACGACGGCCAATATGTCGGATGTAGTACTCCAAGTTAATTTGATAATTTTGTTGTCTTCATAGTTTTCCCTTTTCCCGTCATAAGGAAAGAAATCTGCTCGTTTTAGCCCATTTCTTTCAAAGAGTGAGACAACCGTTCCATGGGGTGTTCTTCCAACTCCTGCTATTAAGCCACCGGAAGTCTGCCATTCCAAAGTGAAATCCAGTAAAACATTTTCTTCCTCAGTTTTTGAATGAAATTCGCCGTTTTCATCAAAAACTTTTATTTGAAACCCTTCAATTCAAAGTATTGATGTCAGAAAAGCCTAAATGTAAGGTATATAATATATAGTCTCAGATATTGAATATTATATTCAAACTTACCATGCTTTTGCTTAACATTTACTGCAAAATAATGGCCATCGGCTCTCCACACAATGGCGACCTTTCCAGGCTCAATGGAACTTGTATCCTGTACTTCCGTCAGCACCTGTTGCGAAATAACTTCTAAATCCGGAAGCGTCAATAATAGGAGCGTATTCTGCTTGGTCACAATTACCACAAATCTGGAGTCAGGAGAAACTGCAAAATGGATAATTCCTTCCTCACTTTGAAAAAGTTCTTCAGCCTAAAACAATAAATTTCGCTCAGATTATGGGTTTGCCATGTTAGATATTATTAGTCGATTATCATTTATCCGATGTAATTTGTATGATGCGTAATACGTAATTTCTCCAGTTTACCCCATTATCATGCATCATCAGCTGAAGAAACGACCCCCTTTCATTAACGAAATACGTTATCCCAGTACTGACAACATACTGCATTTGAAAGACGTCCAGGAGCATATCCGGATTTTTACAGATAATATCCCCTTCCACATTATCCTTATCCTGCGTTGAAACTCTTGATAAAACACCTTCGCTACAAACCAGCAGGCATCCATGATCTCCCATGCAAATCACTGGACTCTGACATCCTGCTGGAAACAGGGCGCCTTCTTTCCTTTGCTTTCGTACAATTTTGATGTTCCGCATTGTCACGCCGTAATTTTTAGGATGCCACCTTATATTATTACTACTACCACAGTTTTACGTAGTTGTCACTTGTCAGTTGTCAGTCGTCCACGTCCAGTTTCCAGCCGAACCAGACAGAAGAAGATAATTAAATTATCAGAATTTTCTTTGCTGTTTCTTCACATACACAATGTAGTAAGTAGTAACAGTCACAGTAGTATTTATAAATTAATAGACTTTACGCACTTTCATACATTGTACATAATCAAAATACTTATAATAGTATATGGATTCTAGTAAAAAAAGATTAAAGATCAATGAGTCATTGTTCATTATCATCACAATAACTGCACTGCACTGCAAGCACACACGTGCATTTGTGAGTGCATGAATTATCTCATCTGTTTCTGTTCATGGCTTGTTTTGTTTTCTTGCCAGGAGGTGCAGGGTTGGCCTGGCAGGCGACACGACGGTGACTGCGGCGGGGTAAAGTGAGAAACGTGAGGAAGCTTGAAAGTGCGACAATAAAAAAGAGAGAGCTGTTTGTAATCAATGGCATCTGTGTGACGTTGTGTTTATCGTTATGAGATGATTTGGATTTGGCAAGTAAATGCTATTAGTCCTATAGACTTGTGTTGAGTGTTTTGATTCGGGATTTTTAACACGCTGAACTGTTTTGATCGAAGGTGGGCGTGGGTGTTTTTAGTGGTTTGAGTTGGTAAATTTGCAAACTTTAATTTTCGGTTAATTCCTCAGTTAAGAACATATTATGGGATCTTCAAAAAAACATAAGGAAAAGGACCGTGAGCGAGATGACAAGAAATCGCGCAGTAAGAAGAATGGGGAGTCATCAAAGAGGCGGAAACACAGGTCACGAAGTCGTAGCCAAAGTCCGTCACCCACTGGGGGTGGGGACTTTGAGTTTCATCGAAGTAGAAGCCCATCTCCTACGACTTCTAGGAATTCCAGGAAGAGACAGAAAGAAAAGAGACGGTATTCGGGGTCAGACGGTAAGAAGTCGCACTGAACTTTCACTTAAGCTAGTATTGCGTTGCATTTTTGCATTGATAAAGGTTTTGGAAATTTCTAAAATGGTAGTCAGTCGAACCTGAATGACTTACTTAAGTCAAGATCCATGATTGTTTTTGTCTGTCAATTAGTGTCTGGTGTGTTTAATGTTTCAAAAAGCGAAAAACTGCACTCAAGTCTATAGTTGGTAGTGTATCAAAAAATCATTATTAGAGCAGTTGTTAAAAATGAATTTGCACTTATCAGTCTCAATCAAGTTGTCAAAAAAGCAAATAAATGGTAGAGTCTATACAACAGTCAAGTGACAGTCACATTTTCCTCTATACTAATTTATATTTTTCATATTTGTTGCAGGTGATTGGAAAGGATGGAAAGAGTTACTTTTCCTGATATTTCCTCTCGATAGTGGGCGTATTTAAAAATAATAGTTTGAAAGGTAAGTTTCGTTGCCATTATGGGTTCGAGAAGCGAAACAAGAAATATTCTAGTCATTCTAGTGTCAAATGCTTATTTGTTGTATTACTTGTATTTAATATTTGTAATTTTGACCGGAGCAATTTTTTAATATTAACGTTTCATATATTAGCGTTTTGAATTTTTATTCATAAAGTAAAACAGAGAAAAACAATCATATGGTTAAGTTCTTTTTCAAAATATGTAACAAACGATTAATTATTCATCGGCATTCTTGGCAGCCATTATCCAAACCAGTTATAGTTATAAGCATCTTATATTTTATACTTTTTACAGATTCAGATGTCCCAGTTGCAAAGAATTCCAGATATGTTCCTGCCTCTGCATCCAGATCCCCTAGCCCTCCGAAAACATCGGGGGATTCATCCTCCCTTTCCATAGAAGAAACCAACAAACTTCGGGCAAAACTTGGTTTGAAACCCTTGCAGATAAATACACCAGCTCCTAGAGGTCCTCCACCCCAGAAACCTAGACATGACGATATTGAGGAAGGTGAAGAAGTTGATTTTGATGAAGAAACTTTAAATCGAATCAGAGATGAAAGAGAAAAAGAAGGAGAGACGTTTTGGAAAGAGAAACAGGATTTTGTGCATGCTCCAGCCGAAAATATAACACAGAAACGGGAAGCTGAAAAGTTGCGAGAAAAATTGGCATTACGAAAGGAAAAGCGTCGTTTGGAAACTAAGCTGGCAGTGACGAAGGGGTTGGCCGATTCAGACTCTGATGATGATGCTTCAGTTTGGGTTCGAAAGCAAAAGGAAGCAGTGAAACAAAAATTGCTTGCAGAAAAGAAGGTATGTCGTAGTTCAAATTTTTGGTAACATTTACATGATAAGACAAGGTATTATTCCAACTACTAAAGACAAAATAATTTAATAATTCACTTAATTTACCTTGTTTTAGGCGAAAGAGTTGGATGAACTTGATAATGAGTTTGGCGTTGGAGAGCTGGTTGCATCCGAATATGTTAAACAAAAGAACAAGGCGTACACTGACAAGGACTTGAAGGGAATAAAAGTCCTTCATGGCCAAGTAAGCTCAAACTTACAATATTCAAAATTTCCTAACCCACCACTAAGATCGATCTTTAAAAAAAATAATGTCCTCATTGGTAGTAATCAATATTGTATTGCTTGTAGGAACGTATTTCTGAGGGTGACACAGTGATTTTGACTCTGCAAGATAAAGGAGTACTTAACGAAGAAGATGATGTTCTGGTCAATCCCAATATGGTAGATGATGAGAAATACGAAAAGGTAAATACTACAAACATTTTGATTGTAGCCATTTGTAGCACAAAACTTTTTGTCCAATGCATGTTTTCAATGACTTGATTGGTTTTATCCATTAGAATATTGAAAACCGCAAGCTAAGGCCTGAATACAATGGATACAATGTTTTCGATGAGATCGAATTCGATGGTGAAGGGAACTTGAAGGGGAAAAGTGTCCTCGGAAAATATGATGAAGAAATTGATGGACGGCAGCCTAAAACATCGTTTGTTATTGGCGAGGACACATCCGAGGAAGCTCGTAGAGCCAAGATTCGAGAAAAAATGCTGCGGGCGGACAAAATATTGGAGACGGTTCAACCATCATCATCAGCACTAAAATTAGCGTCCGACTTTTACACTGAAGAGGAAATGGTTCAATTTAAAAAGCCAAAGAGGAAGGTATAGTTCATATTTCATAATTGCATGTTTAGTTGATAATAATATGTTATTCGATTTAAACAATAAAAGTACAACTATAATTAATTAGAAAATATGATATTGGTCTAATATTTGTCCAGGTTCGCAAAGTTAGGAAGGCTTTAAGAGCAGACGATCTTTTGATTATGGATGCTCAATCAAAACCGACACCTGATGGAGTAATTAATCAGAAGGACTTGGGTTCGAGAAAGTCCAAGAAGAGGACAGATATGCACTCGGGTCTTGAACTTAAATCAGAAGCAGTGGATATGGAAATTGACTTGGAAATCGATGATATGCCCCCTCGTTAGTATTAATACTTTTTACTGTATCACACTATTTACTTCCAATTTTATGGTATGTATACTTATATGTGTTTGTTTGTCATGTAATTACAGCACCAGAAATAGACGTCTCCGATATAAAACTGGAGGACGAAGGAGATTTGGATTTTCAAGTGGCTCTTCATAAGGCCAGATTATTAAAACAGAAAGAAAAGATAAAGAAACCCCGAGGCATAAATGTTGACGCGCTTTTGCGAAGTGGTGAAGATCAAGTTGATCCGTCAGCATCCGGATCTATTGTGTTACATGCAACCGCAGAATTCTGCCGCACACTGGGAGATATCCCTCGCGTGGAAGGAGCAGACATATATGGAGACGAAGAAATGGTAAGTATTGAAAGTAGATTAATAGCCTTTCATTCGCATTTTTAAATTGCGTTCAAAATGTGCGGATTACTCCAAGCTCCTAAACATTATGCATTATCATTGCAGGACTTTGAGAGGGAAGACAAGAGGGGTCAAATAGAAGAGCGAGGCACTTGGAATGAAGTTGAAATAGGTAAGAAATTATTTTCAGAGTAAACTGCCAGAAAAAGCATCTGTTAATTAATATATGGATGTGCTGTAATTTCCATTCCATAATTTTGATTATTTATTTCCAGACGAAACCCCAGTTGATATAACGAGACCAGCCGACTCTGAAGAGTCTACAATTTTAGAGCAAGAGCCCGATGTTGCCACCGGAATCGCTGGCGCTCTTAAAGTTGCAATGAACAAGGGATATTTGGATAAGGAACAACAAAAACGAGGGGGGCCTTCAAAAATGCGACATTTGCAGGTACGGCTAGGCAAACAACAAAGCGATAGGGTACCTGGTGCTAAGTAAATCCTTTTTGCTAACTAACTTTGCTTTAAATTTCTCTTTTAGGCACAACACTACTCGATCGAAGATAAGAGCTACGAAGATGACAGGTTTGGAAAACGTGACGACAGATTCTTAAGTGGCCCCATTATGGACTTTTCGGAGAAACAACACTACAAGCCGGATTTCAAACTAGAGTATACGGATGACGATGGGAAGCCAATTCCTGCTAAGGAAGCATTTCGAATTTTGTCTCACAAGTTTCATGGGAAAGGTAGTGGGAAAAACAAAGTCGACAAGAAGCGACGAAAGATTGATCAAGAGAAGGTAATTTTAGTTTAATAAAGCCTCTCAATTCGAATTATATACCACAGGATTTTCTGTAATTCATGGTTTTCATTTTGTGCTATTCAATTTCTTTAGTTGCTTCAACACATGAACTCGACGGATACCCCGCTTAATACTTTGGAACTGTTACAGCAGAGGCAGAAGGAAACACACTCTGCGTATGTTGTATTGTCGGGAAATAAAGCTGGAGCATCGTCACTGTCTAAAAGTAAACATTAAAATGATTGTAAAAGCTTTCCGCATTTAGAACCGTTTGAACATTGTAACCTATATAGATGTCTTACATTCTAAGAAAATTAAACTTGCGAGAATATTGTTGTTTCGTAAAAAATAATGTTCTGAAGTGGTTTCGATTTTGAAATACCACTAGTACTTGGTTGATGGCTCTTCATTGTTGTAAATATTATAGACGTATTTATACCTACCACATTTAGTTTGTGTAATAAATTACCACATCAGAATCTTTAATGCAAGGTTTATTTTGTGCAAAATTATTTATTACATTACATTGTCTAAAAGTACATACAGACATTCAAAATAGAGTATCAAAAAGTTGATCGATCTACGCCTACTTATTTTGGTCTCCAACCACACGTTTGAACTTAATGGACGGGAGTAGTAAATTTTTATTAGGTTTGTGGTTGGCATATGTGATCGTAAGTGGTTGGTGGTTGCTCTTCCTCCAAATTGCACTTCAAAGCCCCTGGTGCGCATTTGTGTGCATTTCCTTCAGTATACGTGATTTTGCAGGGGGGAACAACCACCGTAATAGGTTCCTGAGGTGGACATTCATTTAGAACTGTTTCTTGATTAGAAGTATCTGGGCAAAAGTTCTCTGGTTCCACTCGTGTTTGTTGATGTTGTGGGCAAGGCCTGTTTTCATTACAGCAGCAACAAATGGCAGCAAGGGCACATTTGTAGTTGGGACAAACGTCTTCAAGTAAGGACCGATAGTTGACACAAAACAGCTTCAATGGTGGTTTCGGCTCAACCCACTTCATTACGCATTTATTCGCTGCAGGTTTTGTGACTGGAGCTGGATTGGACTCCCAGTTCAGGAAACTTAAGAGTTGGCAATAGTCAACACGATTACAAAGGTCATCTTCAGGGCTCGGGAACCTAATATCAGGATTTGGAAATACATGATAAAACATTGTTGATTTCCAAAAAAAAGCAAAAAGTTATTCATCTCACTTGTCCACCAAGAAATCGATCAGTTCTCGGAACAAAGGCAGCTTGGCACCTTTCAAGGTGGCTCTGAGAGTTTCACGATCCACTCTCCCTGTATGAATGGATTTAATAAGAACACGTTCACAGTACTAATTAGCATTATGTCTTTATTTCCAAGAAATCATCATTACCTGTTCGACAAGGATCATGATAACGCATCGTGTACTCAACTCGTGAAAGCAGGGTCTTGTCAAAGTTGAATCTGCGTAGCTCCGTCTGTGCGATAGCTCTGTGAATACATTTTTATAGCAATACAAACCTGAATAAAAGAACATCGTCAATCGACATAAATAACTGCATGTATGAGAGTAGTAATTACTGTAATGTCTGGAAATCAGTTCCTGGTGGATCGGTCTTTGCAGCGTATGCCCTAGCCAGAGTTAGAATTTCATGTTCGCTCATGCCACACTTGGTAATTTGCATGACCAAAGTGCGGAAATTCCTAATATCAAGAACTCCTTGAAGGCATGTATCATTTTCTGAGAAGCATTTGACAACATCTTCAGCTTGCAGTGGGCCCATGGCTTCTCTGAGTTTTTCCAGGCATAAGCAGATATTAGAATGCGGAAACTGTGAAAGACAGAGAAAGGCAGTCCTCAACAAACAATTACATTATCACAATATTTAATTTCCTGATCATTTAATTTCATACAAGATGCTTGTTAGCTTCCATGTAAGAAAGGGTGAATTCGTCCGCATTGAGAAGCTGAAACTGAAATCCGTTGATATCAATAATGTTTCCAACAAAGAAATCTTTGTGCTGGTATGGGACGGCTTCCTCACCTAGTTGCTCCTGGTGGCCTGGTTTGATTGCTTGACTGCGAAGCAAAAACTTTCCTTTTGGCAATCCTTTGAAAACAAAAAGTTACAATGGACAACTCATAAATTCAACGCAATTAGATAAGCAGTTGCATTGGCTGTTTTCCTTGCGTGAACGGATTCAACTTCTACTTTTGTCTTTTACCAGAGTTTGGATGCTCTTTCTCTGAAATCTGTATGGTGTCATCACTCATGAAGTATTGAATGATAAAACGACGGCTTTGGTTTACTTTTTGAAGGGCCTTATAGAATCTCGATTCAAAGCGTAGTATATCTCTAGTGAATGAAAATAAAGATAAAATGAAAGTACATTTTGGTTTTGTTGATGATAGCATCATTATATTTGGCTATGACTGACTATGTACTAGTAAAATCTACCAACTTTTCTTTCGCAGCATAATATCTGTAATCTTTGACGTGAGGCTTCAGTTCCAAACTTTTCCAGCTTTGCAGAGAGTCTTCCTCAGTGCCCCACCCATTGTAAGGTGGAGGCACAGGCTTTGGATACATTTTCTTTGCTTCATCCAATGTCAAAGGAGTGAAATCCTCTTCAAGAGCAACAAAGCATTTTTATTTTTACATACATAAATACTTTTGTCTCACATGAAGAAATATTTTTTTGTTTTTGGATTTCACATAAATTATGAGACACTTACGGACATTATATTTGTCTCGATAATACTGTCGAGTAAACTCATCGCAATCAGTCAAGATAAAGGCGCGGCCAAATATGTTAAGGACTGCGCCAATGGCAAGATCCCTGTCGGAATAGAACTCAATCCCAGAATCTTGATTTGCCAAGTTATCAACCATATAATGAGCCTTTTTATTTTTTGAAGCATAAATCGATCCAAACACATTTAAAATGGTTAATGGGGTATCCATTCCTGGGAGTTGTATTAGCTTGTCGCAGTTCTAAATTCAGGAAACAATACACTATAATAGGTACTGAAGCTCTATACTATGCCATGCATGTAGGTATAAGAATACCAAAATAATTTTGTTTTATGTGTGGGGAAAAAGCTTTCATTATTTCATATAAAAAAAAAGATTGTGTAAGTCATGCCTTGGGAATCTTGCCTCTACGAACAAACAAGGGATATGCCTCATAGCCAGAGTTTGGCCGAAGAATTTCTCTCACTTCCATTGTGCCATCCGCTAAAAAGAAGTGAATAATGTAGTATCGCAGATCTCCATACAACTTGCAGCGATCATCCCAGTATGACCAAAAGCGAAGGACGTGGCCACCATGTTGCAAGAAAGGTCCTCTTGTGTCAACAGAGTGATGAGGCTTTCTTGGGAATAGACTTGCTCTTTTCTATGGAACAAAAAATGAACAATGAATACCTTTCCGGATAAGATAGCTCAGCAGATTGAGTTTCCGAAATAAATTCTAAAACAAAAATTTTCAACTTACATCTTTAATCTTTACAGCAGCTGGGTCCAC
>JAQIXW010002540.1:0-15183 GCA_034700685.1 Willowsia buskii | reverse complement strand
CTTGACAAGAAAGAAAATACATTCTGTTTGATCGCATCTTCATTTCACAAACATCATCCTCCCGTTTGCCTCCCCTCAAATAATCATCGACATCTTGAAAATGAGCAAAGCGAGTTTTTTTCCTACGTGTGTCTGTACCCATACATTTCCTTTCATCTTTAAAAACATTATCAATAATAATAAATATTCACTATAAAAACCCTAATAATGTGCTTATTAATAGAAAGTGGTTTCTCTTCAACTGTCCCTTATAATTCTTCCTGCCAGTCATACGAAAAACGATGAGGAGCACACCATGATTCATGAGTAGACATGCTTACTCGGTCACTAAAAACAATTTTTTTCTGAGTCTACCAGCAACTAATCCTATTATTGTCATACAACCGTACAGACAAGTCTGATACCTACTTTGACCATTATGATCATCAGCATGATAATGTTATTGGACATTGTGTTTGAATAAGCTTGCAGGGTATTGTATTCATTACTTCACATGATTATGATTTATACAGCAAAGTTTTGCAGACATTCACTTTACGTTATACATGTAGACATAAATTTGTACTTGAATCGTGTCATAAGACCTGATGATCTGGCGCGTTTTGTGCTGAAGGGATGGAATGGATATCAAGAAAGTTTTTTGACATTCGATACCTCACAAGACGTAATCCACATCTATGAACGCAGACTCAACAGACAGCGAAAAGGCAGAAATCCTTTCTTTTTTATCATCTTCATTTTTCGTCTACCAGATTACTTTTTTGTGCTAATTTCATTCATTTTTGCCCCCGGCAAATAAGTCAATTTCATATTGTGCTTTCACAATATACAAAAACTCAGGTATACATCTCATGCGCCAAAAATATTGCTTACTTGCTTACCTTCAAGATAATCTTTTTTAAGAAATAGAAAGGAAGATGCCAGTATAGAAGTGCATTGTTCTCCCTACCTTGTTTCATTTTTTTAAACTCACAGCCAGAGATTCAGACAGGCGGAGAATCAGACTCAGACAGGAGAAGAGTAAAAGTGATTTCAAAGCATCATCATCAACATCGTCATGTTTCCCACTCGTGAGCAAAAATGCATGACAAAAAATTCCAACTTCTGTCTATTGCTCTGTGACCATCTTCCTACATTATCATTACACACCATGATTTGCAAATTGAATCATCTCGTCTGCTCTCTGTCTGGTCGAGAAGTTGACTCTTTGACTTTAAATTATAGTACCCAAACTATAATAATATTCAATTTCTGATCTGTTGACCTCAAACTGGTAAATGCGTGCAAAATTTAAGAGAAGTCGAATTTTTCGTGCTTTTTAAGTAGAAATGAAGCATGAAAAATGCAAAGTACACAACAATGACTATCACTGCGAGAACATCGTTTTCGTGTAGAATATTAAACTTTTTTTAGTTTGAATTTAGTTAGGAAAATCCCATGTTATTTTTGCAGAGCAAAAATGCACAACAAGAGTGTCTACAACTCGAAAAAGTCTCAGAAAGGCTCTCGGACAGACAAGCAAGGAGCAAGCTACGTCATGCCTGATACCACTTTTCTTCTTAATCTTTCATTCTGTTTCTTCAAAATTACACCTCTCAAGTATAGTTTTCCTACCGAAAAAAATGCACTTCAACTTAGGAACATAATTGCATGTCTGTCTTTTTTATTACGCCTGGCATGCCTACCTTTCCATCAGCTTCGTCAGTCGGCACTATTCTTTTTGTCTAATGCACTGCACTATCGTTGTGCACTGCGCATAAGAACTGATAGATAGCAGAGCGGAGTGCACTTTTGTCTGATATTTCAGATTACACTGCACTTTACCTGTTTTTTTTTGTTCAGGTTGAGGTTGGCTGACTGACTGATAAATCATTGTTGAGAAAAAACAGTCTATGACAAAGACAACAGACTGAATGAATGCAGCGTGAGTGTGTTATTATCAGCCTCAGCACTTTGTGAATGCATTTATGTCAAAGTTGAGTAGAACTATTAATTTGACCGCAAGACTATTAGTTTGCAGATACTTAAATGAATGGAAAGACATCAGACGACAAGACATATCCCATTTAATACATATCTCACCGTCATTCTCATCAAATCAAGTTAAAGTGTTAAAAGACGTACGCCAGTGTAAAAAGGTGAAAGTGTTCTGTTTTCATGCTGTTTTATTTATTGTCAAAGGCTTGATGCTCATTTGTCGTGTCGTTGTCTCATCATTGTTCTCGTCGTCGCGTTTGTATATAAACTTGCATTTTATTAATCACATTAATGATGATGGTGCTGGGGTTGCAGATGATTGTGTGTTGATTTGAATGCATTTTCCTTTATTATTGTTGCCATTTATTGACGAGAATGAATAATGATGAAAGTGAAAAGATCCAAGAAGGATTTGATTACAGTACATAAATGCATTGCATTTGTCACAACGAAAGCGACAACGAATGCAGAAAATGGATGACTGACGAAGATAGTAATAATGAGATGTCTACTCATGATGCGACAACGGAACAGGTGGATTATAATTGAAGTTTGAATGAAGAAGTGATACCAAGTCTGCAGTGAAATGATAAGCATAGAGATTTGGTAGAAATGCATTGATTATTTCTACTAGTTTTTAAGCTGTTTTTTTTCTGTATGCTGTTGTTACACTACTCATTTATAATAATCTAACCTGAAATGCAACATTGCGTTAGTTTTTTATTGCTTCCTTACTTCCTTTCTCCTCTTTCACAATCACTCACCGAAAGTATCAATTTCAAAGCGCATTATGCTCCTGCACCTGTTGTCGTCAGTTCACCAATTAGGAACAGTTCTGTTTCTAATGAGAATGACTTATTGCATTTTCTTATTTTGTTCTTATTGGCTGTTTGATGACTTGCTCGGACATATTTAATGACTACCATTGAGTTGGCTTGAAATTTAAAGTTAGTAGACACAATAATCTCGGTAAATGACGATATGTAGTTGCTCGCTTCCGCTACACATTGCCATTTTAGATTACGAGTAAATACGTAGTACATACTGGTGAATTTACACTGGTCAGCAATACTACTTTACGACGCAGTGTTATTTGTTAAAACAAATACATAACAAATCAAGATTTCGCTTGTTTCAGTAATCAATTCAAAGTCACTCCATAATGGACATACAAAAATGTTCACACATTGTGCGTAGGTAAGTATAGTACATACATACATGTCGTGTTCATTCGTGCAACTCTATTTATATCAATTAACTCTCAAAGAAAATTGACCACTTTCCATTTCTGCGTGCACTGCGGCTTATTATTTAAGGTAAATACTGGCGGAAATGGGCTGCATTTAATTTATTTATACATGGTCATTCAAAAGCGATATAGTCAAGGATGAGATCGTTAAAATACCATTTTCACTGTAATCAATGAAACAACACTTTTTATGGAAGTAAAACTAACAATTCGCCAAGTTAAGACTGCAGTAACAGCGATCAAAATTGACTTTTGACACGAGGAAAAACATGACAAGCTCAACAAAAAAAGGCAAACTGCTACTACCGGCATGTTGTTGTTGCATCACAGTACTATTACTCGCGATTGGTTAGCTAAATAACGATGAGCACGAGGAGCTTTTTTTGCAGCCCACCACAACCAGTGCAGTGTTCTCTCATCCTTTCTTTAATTCACTTACGATGTCAGCATTATCTCTACCCATCGTTCAATGTTTATTTTTATATGGTGCCTTGTTTAGTTCAGGTTTCCTTTTTTGAGGTTTTCGTTACTGTTCAATTAAACAAAATGGTCAACATGAAGGCATTATATGACATTTTAAAGCTGTACATGGTACATATGTAATATGCTTTGTGAGTAGGTATGTATTTTATTCATGCTTCACACTAAAGATCCAATCACCTTATTTGTAAAACATTTTACTGAAAAATTGACCGTGTCGAATTTAATTCACTTGTTTATGGTTATGCATGGTAGAAATTATGGATACGAAACTATTTTGAGTCGCAACTCTCTGCAATTACGATTACATTTATTACTTTGATTACGTAAAATTTATTTGCGCAAGTTACAACCAAAGTAATCATAATTTTGCTATCGACAATATCTCTTCTATACAGTAACTATTATCGCAGACAACATTAAAAATGCATTATGTTTCCCGTCAGTACACAAAAACGCATTTATCTTCCATTGCTCCACTCCTTCTAGAAAATGTAGGCTATTATGTTGCTAACGACGGAAGTTTGAAGTTTACTGGGTTCAACAGGTTCTTTCCATGTCTATAGATGTATGCAAAATTGTTGTGCAGAAATGGTTTAGGCAGTCGCACACTTTTCAGGCGCACATGTCTATTGTTTGTCCGTGTTTATATCATTATCGTTAGAAATCAAGAATAAAATATGTGCGTTAGGTAAGTTACTTTTCATTACAATAATATGCAATGCATTGGACGCACGTGCATTGTTGGCAAGCCTATTGTTGTTATTGCTGAAGATTCGCTCAAGTTTTTGGGACCTATACCACCATTAATGTTGTCGTCTCTGCAGCCATGTTTTTTATACTTTTACCCACTGGCTTGTGAATCTGTAACAAAGAGCTTCAGACATGATAATGATGCCAAAAAGGTTTTGGTTGGGTAATTTATCTGTTTTTTTTTACTGCTTCGCTTCATCAAGTATTGATAATTTTGAATTTTGATCGTGAGTTGGATAATGAAATATTATGATATGATATGGCGTACATTGAGTAGCCAATGAGTTACACACTTGGATCAAAAGTCGTAAGTCGTCGTGCATAAGTGTATTTATATATGATAAAGTTTATTATACCAAACTACAAGTTTGATTGTTCACTTGATTGAATATAAAGATAACAATAAATAAATTCGTTACACCAAAAAGGTATAAAAACGAAAATGTAAATAAAGCAACAATAAAAATTGGAGTTTTGTATTAGGAGCGAAGTATGTAGTAGTGAGCGAGCGAGCGTAAATGAACAATGATCGCAATCGTAAACTGCATTAACAGCACTGCAATAGTTTGGCTGCAGTAATGCAAATAATGACTGACTCACTGGCCATCTTGATGATAATATGAAATGAAGCCAAGTAACTTTATTCAGTTGAGAGGGTTGAAAAGATTGTTACGCAATATTGAATATGCATTTCAAGCAGCTCTCTTTTATGGACTTCCTGAATGAACCCTTGTCGTTAAATATTTTTATTGTTGTGATTGATGTTGCTACGAAAAACATGCTCTGCATCAGTTTCAATTTTATTTTATGCCGATCAGTAGCCAATTTGAATGGATATGATCTGATCCAGTACCTAAGACGGTATGATATTATGGTTAATCAAAACTATACTAGTCTAGTTTCTCATACATTTTTTGTAGTCCTATCAGAAGAGAAGAATCACATACTGGTCACTTGTAAAAGTTGAACCGTACAGTTGACAGTTCTCAGTAATAAATAATATTATGTATTATAAATTGTATAATATAGTCATTTTTGTGATATTCGTCAGTAGAAGTTCACTCAAATTAATTTACCACTCATAAAAACCACAAACGTAGTACACAAAAGATCATTCCAATTGATCATCGAGTGCTGTTCACAACGCTAATAAAATAAGTTGTGGTTTTGGCAATGTTATTTGGTTTCTGCTCTTTTGGCATGGTCTGGTGTTCTACAGTTTATGATGATGAACGCGCCATTTTGTAGCCATTATTCTTCAATACTGCTGTTCTGAGGGTCCTGCCGTATTATAATTAAGGCGATTCTTGGCCCAACCTTGGTGAAAATCGTGCAGATTGAGAATTATTGCATTTGTGATTTAGCATAGAAACACTGGCTATGTATATGTATGTTTGATGATCCCTGATCACTTCCAAAATATATGATAAATTTACGGTAACAGATACAGGGCATGATATTGATAGTCATATATCGCTACTCTCGTCCATGTATACATAAACGTACTGTCACACTATGCTATGAATATGAAACATGCATTTAATGATTTCACATGAATCGGGGGAAAAGGCAGAGGGGTATCTGTAATTTATGAGTTTGTTGAAAATCCTGCGAGGACAATGATTGTCAAGTGAGCCAACAGACGAGATCTGGTATAAGAGGTAAGAATGCAATGCACCCTGACCTATCCGAGGATAAGAGGTAATCACGCGCTGTTCTTATTATTAATATGCTGACAATTTTGGCCCGTTTTTTTCTTTGTATTTTTTGTAACCGGTATATGATTATGGTGATCACAGAGACATGTGAAAACTAGTGTATGGATAATATAGAATTGCTAAAAAAATTAATGGACGCACATTGAAATCCTAAATGGCATTAATGGGACATGATTCGCGTGATATTTCCTCCCTTTGCCTTCTACTTAAAAAACATGATGTATTGAATGGGACGATAAATATGACAAACAGGGAAAATGGTGATGG
Source organism: Willowsia buskii (assembly GCA_034700685.1). Classification (NCBI taxonomy): domain Eukaryota; kingdom Metazoa; phylum Arthropoda; class Collembola; order Entomobryomorpha; family Entomobryidae; genus Willowsia; species Willowsia buskii. Next base: position 8,739 of record JAQIXW010002540.1, on the reverse strand, counting down.
GTATACGACTCAGTGCGCAGTATTTTTTTAATGCAAATTCGGCTCTGCCGAAGCGAAGTTGAGATGAAAAAAATGCGTGATATTCTGCCCTATCTGTGAGCTTGCCCCATCCCGTCCCAACCGTGAGTTGAGGTTAAGGTCCTGCAGTGTTTTCCCATTCTTTAAACCAGTCGTGGTGTTGTATTGAAATAAAATAACATATACTTTTAATAATGAAACGTGCTAACTTAAGTTTTTAGCAGTTACTTATAAAACAAGTACCGTAGTATTCAGCACCAACTTAGCTATCAACCGCGACTATCAACTCGGTTCATAAAGTGCGTAACACAGGCCAAGCCGTGCCTTAGTTTTCTTTACATTTTGATTTTAAAAGCTGGCAATTTAGTGATTTTTTATTTGCCATTGTAAATTGTGAAATGCAATGGAACGGCACATGTATCCACACATCAGGAGTTAGTAGTCAATGCCATACCCATCTTTAACGCAATAAAACGGTAAAAAATCTTTTCTTTTTTCTGCGCAGGTAAAAGATTTACATAAGTACAGTTTCAAAATGTCAGGTGTTTTGTCACTGTCTCTATATTTCTTTACGTTGTACATTGTACATGTCCTTATCCTTCCTTCCCAATCCATTTTATTGCGCCCCATGCACAAGATCTGAAACCGCATAGGAAGAAGGTCATATCATCATGAGTAATGTGAAGACGATGTCAATGTCAAATTGAAGAACAGGTGAAACAACGCAACGGGAGGACATTCGTAGAAAATATATGCAATGACATGCCTCGATTCGATTTTCTACACCAAAAATGCATCATGGTATGGTATCTTTTTACCAATAGTCTAACAATAAGTGAATGATATCTTTCACATCTTTCACATAACAGCCTTTGTGTGAGACTTTCACATAACGACTGATGCTATTATTAGCTTTTAGACCGCGGCGCCAAAAATGACATTACTTTTGCATTAAACTATTTATTTCAGCAACAACCGACAACAATAGTAATTATATTATATTTTACACATTTCACGCTTCGGGAAAAATGCGATTTGTCACGATGAAGCAATAGAAGTAGGAGTGGTTTGAGATGTGAAAATGATGACGAATTTAGACGATGAGGGTTCATGATATGCAGCAGGCTTGGTGACACAGCAGTTATGTATATTATTAGGGTTATTTCACTTTGCAACGAAATTAGTTGCGTATTAGTAGTACCAGAAAAAAGAAAATCAAAGTATGATTTGAGAAGGAAACATAGATGATGACAAAGACGATATGTGTGACAATGATAATAGGAAATGGCAAAGTAACACCACCAAGTGCGAATTATTAGCGGATGTTCTTGTTGTATTATTATTTTAATGGTGAGAGTACCGCAGAAAATGACAAGTGACGAAAATTACAAAAGGAGAAACGTCTCATGCTGCTACAGTACCAAACATGCAAACATGGTCGGAAATTTGATGAAAGATTGTCTTTTAATGACGTGTCGGACAAATTGTGAGGGAACTAAAATCACCAAGCTTAACTTTATACATTTATATACAGCATGTATACGCAATATTAGGTTGGGAGATGTTACTAGATACTTAATGACCATTTTGGCTTTAGGGAAAGATGCCGAAAAATATGTATGTAGTTTGCACAGTAAGAAGTATGTATATGCGTAAATATATAGGTTAGTGAGATCTTAGGAAGGTAAAGAGTGTGGCGAGCCTCCTGATATAAGGCGAAGAAAAGTATAAATATTAAAGCAGAATTCTATACATTAATACATTTGCACCATGTTATTATGACTATACAAAGAGTATTTATTTTAGCAACTTCACCATTGTATGCAGATTTTTGTTTATTGACTTGCTCGAGGGGGTGGATTAATGTAAAAAATGTGAATGTATATACTACACTATTTATTTACAGAGAATTCAGATTAGCAAGATTACGTAGGTATGTAAGATGACGATCACTATGCTCAAGCCGGAAAAGTTATGAAAAATCTTGAGGGGGAATATACTAAGTGCTGTTACATCTAAGGAATTAGAGAGTCACAATCATAAGAATGAAATCGTGTAGAGGAAGAAAAAGATTACTTGCTTGGAAGAGAGAACAAACTAAACTTTGAAAGATCGATTTGACATCCCTTCTAGGCATGAGTACTAGGAGATTCGTATGTACATTTTGTATAGAAGTTTTATATGCAGAAAAGGAAAAAAAATCTACATCACGCTAAATTTAGCACTGCCACTCTTTCCATCACTTTTACATTCACTCTGTTAATAGTATCTTTTGAAATACAAAGACCGACAACATCTAGATGACAGTAGAACAAGGGTAAATTAGTTTTTGAAAGGGCTCACAAGAAAGTAGTAAAAAACAAACTTGCAAAGTATGTTTTATCATTTTACATTTGCCGGCAGAAAGTAATAAAAAAGTGGATACACTTCTTTTTTATCGCTTACTAATTTTTTAAGTTAGGCAGTGAAGGTGGCAATCTTTGTCTCTCTCTCTGAAGCAAATGCACATTATTAGATTTTTTGCACAGGTAATTTTTCGCGAGTCACTAATGACAAATTGGTAAAGAATGAGAAAAGCAAAAAGAGTGAGAGAAGGTATAGAAAAAGAAAAAGTTGTGTTGTGGAGCAATATCATCGTTACAAAAACTTGCCTTTTCAGAGTTGGGTGTAGTGGATTTGTCGCTTGATCGAGTTTTGAGGTCAACCTCATCTTTTTCACGACGATGAAGACTCGACACATTTGATTTTTTCTCGGCATTCTTGAATAAACTGTAGAATTGGGCCACGTACGTGAGAACCGAAAGTCGGTCAGGAACTTCGTGGGCGGCCATATCTACGCACAGACAAAAGAAAACACAAAAAGTCACACACACAGACACACAAAAATTACGTTAAATTCATCAGCAGCAACATGAGCAAAAAGAAAAGGACTAAAGAGAGACTGGCAAAACTGGCGACGACCACGAGGAAGATGATGAAAATGATTTCATTGTAATAAACACTCTTATTAGTTTTTTAAAAGATTGAAGTTTTCTAGAAAAGAGCAGAAACGGCGATTTTGAAAGAGAAAAAAGTGAATGAGTTTTGAGTGAGTGTGTAGGTAAATGAAATGATTAAATCGACATCGACACAAAGAGAATTACTTTTTTTCGCATAATCATTTTTGCCATCATTTTCAAAGATCAGCCTGCATTCTTTCACATGCATGAGCGCCATCATTACCATCACCAGTATTAACAAGAGACGATGCGCTCACAAAATTTTGCTCCAATGCGATTTACACTAATAGACTTTTCTGTTTGTTACGACGATGGGAGGCAGGCGAAAATCAAAAAGAGAAAGAACATTAATATTTTCATATAAAATAACATTTTTATTATCTAAAAACCATTTTGGAGTAAACCACAATGTAATGTGATGTTGTTAGTAAGCATTCGAAATGAGAGATGATGAGATGAATGAATACATTACTGTTGTAAAGTTTTACGAACAAATCGAATAGTGGTTTCTTCTTTCTCATCAAGATTTTAAAATCATCTTCATCGTTTTTTTTTCAAAAAGATCTCGTAGACATGAACTACAGTGGTGATGATGGTACGTTAACTATGGGCTCAAAACTACGATGATTATATTTTCAAAGAAAAAGCTGCAAACATAATTAATATATTAACCTGAAGTAAATACAGTTTTTCTGTTCACTTTTTAAAGAAAAAATCTATTACAAATTGCTATCTATTTATCCTATCTGTATAATGTTTATAATGGGATAATATGCGCATAGTGCGGACTATAAAACTGACACTTAACTCTCTAGTTGTGCATACCATCAAGTGTGACATCGTCAAAGTACATGCGCGATAAAAGTGCTTTTGTGGTACACATGCAATTTTTGTTGCTTTTGTATCGAAAACTAGAAAAAAGGAATTTTGAAAGAAAATCAGGTACGCAGGAGAAACTAGTCGCATGCACCGAGCAATAAAATAAAAAAGTAGAAATATTTCTATTAAAATGGAAAAGAAAGATCGAGACATAAGGCCAAGAAACGAAGGAGAGACTTTATTTGACTAAACACCTTTTCTTTTTAGTAAAACTTACCCTCAGGATCAAGCAAAGCAGGTATTCCCAGTTTACTCTCAGCAGTTTCAAACGCCAACGAGCAATTACCAATAATATCGGATGGGTCCAACTTCTCATATTCACTGAAAAAACAAACAAATAAATGGTCGATTAGATGAGGATCAAAAATGAAGGTAGCAGGCAGGAGTCATTTAGCATACTTTTTAGAAGCTCATTATTCAAAAGCTCAATTGGATAGACAATCTCGTTTTTTAACAGATTAAAAGCTTCGGGTAAAAATTTAATTTGTAAATAATGGTTTTTACGCTTCTTGACCAAATATGGCCTAGCACAACTTTATTTTAATTAGTTAAAAAAGTTGAGCTTTATGCAAAGACAAAGCTAAAATGCGAGATAGTCAGGTTTATGCAAAAAATCTTTGATATCGCTTTCTACACAAAATGTTGAGCTTCTTCTTTCTTGTTTTTGCACACAAGCAAAAATGTCGTATTTGGTGTTTCAAACGAATCGCAAATTGGCCATAGGTTTTTGAGACAACTTTGTTGTCTAATATTTGTAAAAAAATGATTTATGATTTTTAAAAGGAGGCTGTTTGGGATGTGGGATGTGCATTTTTTGGTTCTTACATGAGATCTGGTCTGAAACGATGGATGAGTGCGCAGAATGCAAGACCATTCCTCCAGCTGGTTGTCATATTGTCAACGCGCACGTTGGGGTAGCCGTCTGTAAGTTGTCTGCACCACGCTTCGAGGGCGACGGGACCTCTCTTTTCACGACCCATCTATGAAACGATTCAGAAAAACAAAAGACAATAATTATTAAAAACATGAGCAAACAACAATCTTACTGACATACATATTAGACTTGATCATGAGATTTAATGATGATGCGCACGCAAACTCAAGCTTAAAAAGTTAAATTATATGAACACTTATTCTTAAACATGAGAACACTCTGTATTATCATGAGTTATAATTCATATGATGATAATGATGGTCAACAAGTAATACAAATCAGCCGAAAATTATCTGCTTATCTCTGTAACCAGCCTATAACCACCTACACAAACATTGAATTTTTCATCGCACGGACACGTATGCATGAGTAGATTTTGAGAAAAAATTCTTTTCAGATAAAAAGACTCAAGGAGGAGAAAAACCAGACATAAAAGGAAAGTTGTTTGTTGATCATGAATGAAAATTATTGTTATTATTATCACAATTATAATATCATTTTATCGTTTCTGAAATGATAGCGTTGTGATATACTCCGCATGTGTTGGGACAGGACAGTAATAAAAATAAAATGTGACTTTACTCCACAAACCTTACCTATCTAGCAGTCTATGAAATTAAACTTAAACGTAAAAAAGATTAGACTTTTTTTTATCGTGATCGTAAAATGCTGATATGAACTAAAACAAAATTGTGCAGAGTTGGGCTATGGAACTGCTGAAATCTAAATGTGGTGCAAAGCCATAAAATTTGCTGTCCAGCTGTTCACCCATATTTACTATCAACACAAAAGGGCACATTATCAAACTCTAATTTAAGATAAATGGGCTGAACAAAAATTGCAAAATAATAATAGAGGCGATGCCGGTTTGCTTCGAGCAGATGCTTCAATGATAATCTTTTTACTCATCTTTGGGAAATCTTCACTTTTCTTTTCTCAAGACGAGAAAAGAAAATTATAAATCTTAACCTTGACATAATATGTATCTTCGTCCGGAGAATAATAATATATTATGTGGGGGCAATAATAATTAAAGTGGGTGGATGTGCAAGGTCTCTCATAAAAAACCTCTACATCACTTTTCTTTGCCTTCTTTAATATTGCATTTCTCTCCTCCTCCTCTGACCACAAACAACTCTCAGCAAATTTCCTCTGGACGTTTGAACTGTTAGCGTTGCTGAAAACGACTGGAGAATGAGTCAATGAGAGTAAAAAACAAAGGAGGATCCAAACACGTATGCATAATGCATGCATGCCATAATATTATTGTTGTATCACAAACATAATTAAATATTAAGAATTATAAAAGCAGTCTTCACGCTGGTGAAGATAATGCATGGATTACCCAGAAAAGGCAAACTCAGAAGATTATCTCAAGAGATCAAACCAAAAGCGAATAAATTTAGCGGTAAATTTCCAAGAAAAAGGTATGAGCAATACCGATTCTACTTTCGTATTTCTCGCCTCTTCTACACCCGCAACAACTTGTGATTCGCTTATTTGACTTTGATCTTTAAATTGCCATGTGCTAGGGATTTAAAAACTGGAAGTGACCGGTCTCCCTTACGAACTCTTCACACATTTTTCTCAGTTGCTTGAAGGACCACCATGAAAGTTTCTTTAAAGGAGCAAGCAGATTCAGTAACGTGGCAAAACGACAATTATTATCATTTACCTCTATGTATACCATTTGCAGATGTTACAAGATTCTGTTTTCTTTTGCTTCCCATATAAATACATAGCTACATAGAGCATAAAGTATATTATTGGATCTGACATACGTAAGCCCATAATCAAATCCAAAAAATGAGCCCCTTTATCCGCATATAAAATATAACGCTTTTGTACATAGAAGAAAGAAGCACGATAATCGGGTACATAAACTCTTTTGCAACCAAATTGGTAGGCAGCTTCAAAAGACATGAGAATGTGAGTACCAGCGCTCTAAACTTTTAACAGGGAATATATTTGAGCACGCCTAAAAAATTATATTCGTGAGAGAGTGATTCAAATTTGAAGAAGAAGCCCAACCCCGGAGGAATAAATAAAAATCATCTGTGGTAAGTTATAATGCTATCCTTCGAAACGAACAATGACGCTTTTCTGCTCCTTTACTGTGGTCATGATGTGAATCACAATCATCATGAATCATGAGTTTTTCAAGGCAAGTAGAAGAAGAGCAAAAGTTGAAAACGCGTATTATTTATGGAGGCACATTACCACGAACCTTTCCTCTATCCTCCGCAGAGCTAAATGACGCAACGCAGTGGTACAGTAAACGCCAACAAGCGCAGAGATATTTTAAAGAGTATCAGAAGAACAGATACGCAAAAATCATTATTATGATTTGTATAGATCGTTATTATGATATGTTCTTGTGGATATCGAGGAAGCAAAAGTTAAATTACATCATATTGAATTGAAATTAGCGGTACCGTGTTTTATATGATGACGTTCTCGCTCGGGTCAGGTCACAGAAAATAAACTCTTATCAAAATCGATTTATCTATATCGGTGGCAAGTACAAAGATGCAAAAGATGAATAACAAACAGTAACAATCAGACCGACGCTTTGAAATGAAGATGCGAATCAAACTAATACAGTTTTACTCATTTCCTTTTCTTCCGGAAAGTGACATGCAAGCAGCAGAAGGCATTTTTGCACGTACACCGTTTTCTAAATTGGACTAACGCATGCAAAAATTAATCACTTTGAAAATTGAAAAAACACAAACAAAGGAAAATTGGATTTTAAAAACTTGGCGCGGCACAGCGCTGCAAAAATGATGAATGATGATTAGATTACATCACTTGCTTTTCTTTTTGGCTACCCAACAACAACTTTCCACCTTGAACTTCCCCCTTTATCACCACCACACGCTTCAAAGAACTAAACTCAAGTGAGCTTAGAGCTCCAATTACAGCTTAGACTTCACTACTCAAAGTCGAGACGAGGAAGGAGAATTAATCAATTTGAAGAATGATTACTTTTCGTTTAGACTTCTTGTAGTGCGAAAAGCGCACAGTGAAAAGATTAATGCTGCTGTGCGCTGCTCTTTTGTAATGAACAATGAATACTGTGTGTTCTGCTGGCTGACTATTACTATCGTAAACTCTGAATGTGAGACAGGGCTCATTCATATTTTGATAGCACTACTAATCGACCGTAACAATAACTATTTATTGAAATAATGCAGAAAATTTTACTTGTTACACGCAACCCTCTAAAAGCAAACAGGAAGTTTGGCAGTGTTTTTTCCTATGATTTCGTTCGCACGTTCGTCGCGTTTAACTGTGAATAACCGATTCTTTTTGCTCAACCCTCAACCCAGCAAAATACTAGACCACAGGTTATTTGAATTTGTATGAAAACTACTCGGTAAATATGTTATACAAGAGAAAAATGAGAATAATAACGGAAATCAGGTACATGAGTTGTTTTTTTACCTGTGATGTCTTTTTGTTTTTATGATTTTAATACTTTATTGTTTCGTAAAGAAGCAACTGCCACACACGTTTGAAAAACAACTGGAATGGTTAGAGATATAACTTCCTTTTTCACTGCATATTATGCATTATCTTTCTATTCCTTTCCAAATTCGATGACCAGATTGTCTTGTTACCTGCACAGTTCACTTGACAGACCAGACAACTATCTGTTTTGATGGTGGTATGATTTGATGACTTTTTAGTTTTGGTGAAGTGCACTTGTCTTGTCCTATTGGTTTTTGTCACTTGCGTGAGACGCAGACGTGAGAAGTCTGAGGATAATATTGACCACAGCATCGCTCTCTAAAAACACAGCGAGCAAAATCTCATCATCCATCCTAATATCCCAGCCTGCCAAGAGACGACGGTGAAACGCTGTTTCCATGCTGTTTTTGACGTTACGGAAAAGTTCCGAAATGC
>JAQIXW010002539.1:0-15186 GCA_034700685.1 Willowsia buskii | reverse complement strand
CGTATATAAAATTTGACGCTTATTCAACGGTACATGAAGTTTCAATCTGCTGAAGTTTTTGGATACATTTTTTTGCTGAAAATCCAGACTACGTCTTATTCAATCTATAGTTGCGTCTGAGGATTTGTGGTGGTCATCAAGGGAGAAAAATACTGAGAGAAAGGCATATTATGTAGTTTCTGTTATGTGTCTTATGATTTGTGTAGTTGTGTATGTATGTACATTGATTTATGTATGAATTGTGTAGTTTATGTATGTATGTAATTTCATGTTGCCCCTTCCGGGCTTTTCATTTGTATTGTTCTAGAACATTGTCCATTTCCGTTTATGTATTGTGAAAGGCAATGAGACTGCGTGTCTGGTCGAGACTTGTAGAGAGTTACGCTCAGCTCATGGCATTTCAGTTCAGTTGTGAGTTGGACTTTGAGTGAGAGTCATGCTAAGATTATTCTGCTGCGTAAAAATAAAATATTATTTTAATTGTATGTTAGAAAAAGTAGTTTCCTAATGTCAATTAGTAATTGTTGAACTGTAATTCACTGATTAATTGTGTAGCTGAAATAAAGTTGTGTTGTTAGTTATAATAAAAAGTCGCCGTTTTGGTCGTTGTAATTTTATTACGTCACGTCACGGCAAGTAAAAGACTTAGAGAGCTAGCTAGCGGCATAACTGTCAGTTCTGAAATCCCGCTGTTTCAAAGTATCGAAGCAAGGATATTAGTTAGGATAGTGCAGGACCTGCGCAGGCGTCACTCTACCCTTTTGGCGTCTCATATCCTCAGTCAGAGTAGAACCCCAAACAATTTCACAATCCTTTTACCATAAGTCAACATCAATAATTTTTCAATGACATGTATTTATACCTATGCACAACTGAACCGTGCAAACAGGTTACACACGTGTGTTTGGATGCATATGAACGTAATGATATATATGCTATACGATGCCTGGCTTTGTTTATAGATATTTACAGTTTTTTACTTACCCATATAACGTTTACAACTCAATGGACATGGATGATTTGTTTCTTCAGTACACAACCCATATACGTTTCGATATTAATAGTTTACTTTTACATACACATACAAATGGATAGAGACATTCTCCAAATTCCAAGTTGTTACTCCAAACCCAAACTTGATGTGTAATATCCAAAATCCGTATTCAGAGCATTATACTAATGTATTTAGAAAGTACAAAGCAAGAATCCCGTCTTCCTTTTCAAGTAGCATTTTGAAATTAAGTAGCAGTTACATTTTCTTCTCTTTGTAATGGAGAATAGAAGAATGGCTTTTTGACATCAAACAGTATATCAGTATATGGTTTGCTGGAGCATTCTCGCTTTCGCTCAAAAAGATGTGTAGCTTTCTATTTATAGGAACATTGACTTCATAGTTTATTTTTTAATATACAGATCAACAGCAGACAATATCCGAGCGTACTTAGCAAAACGATACTTCATTCATGTTACTTAAAAATACCTCTCCTTCTAAAATTAAGAGAATACACTTTCTATTGGAAAGTTATTCGATTAGGTAATTCATTAGAATGAATTTACTCCACTTTCACGTACTTTCTTGGCGATTCCCTGTCTGCTAGTGAGCCCTCACAGACCTTTTAACGAGAGCTTGTATACACCGAATTTTTAAGAGAATCATATGAATACGACGAAGCTCACAGAGCAGAATCTGTGTTGGTGGGAGTCGTAGACAAACCATATTTGTGCACACCAAATGTGTGGTGCTTTGTGTAGAGTTGACAATGAAGGAAATCGGTGTTTCCTAGCCTGTTCCCCAATTTTCTCCTTTTCCCCATTCCTGCTCTGCTCTACTTTTTCTCATAATGCATTCCCGTCTCCCTCACTCCCTTTCTTTCTCTCATTGTGCCTCTCCTCTTCTCCCATTCTCTCAACAACTGAGGCGAGAATAAACGATGGAATGAAGCAGGCAAAAAAGAGGGGGAAAGAGATGCAGAAAAATAGAGTCAGTGAGTAGTTTTTGAGAAGACGTCCTTTTTATAGACATGAACGCTTTCTGGGTCGTTTGATCAATACTACTAGATTCTCTGTTATTACACTCTCATTCTTCTGTGGTATGATGATAAGAAGTGGATGATGACTGTGTACCAAAAGAATACACATACACACATACACACAAATATACGAACTTGTTACCGTTTTTGTCCAATTCTGGGTGATGTGATGATGATACTATTACCGAATCTAGCATACACACATTTTCTATAAAATATAGTGTGGAGAAAGTACTCTCTAGGGATATCTTTACGAAGAAGCTTCTTGCGAGGTTTCGTATAAAAAGCGAAAGTTGAATTCTTTTTGGAAGAACAGGCAGGCAGGGAAAAAGCCAGCAGCAACATCAGGCCATGCATGACAAAAAGATTCGAAGCAACCCACTCACTTCAACCGACCAAGTTACTTGCTAAATTCCGGAACCTGAACTACTACACAGACGAAGATACATACTTTCAGCTTAAATAATAATATGACTTGAAACATTGGCTCTTCCAGGGAGTCAACAAGAACATAAAGTGATATAAATATACACAAACACTACATATACATACGCTAGCATTGTGCTTGTACTTTTACAAAAGAGAGTTACGGACATTATGACGTATTATGTATTATGTACAATGTACAAGCACCTATATTACCTATATATTCTGTACAGTCAGCAATATATATGCAATATTATATTTCCTGTACAGGGCAAAGAGCTAAAATCCTTAAATGAAATTTATTATTTGGTAAAAGTATTCACAATAGAATAGGTCTCGTTAGTCTTGTATGCAAGATGATGTACATATTATTACATGCATTCGCTTTAATATCCTTTTAGAAAACGAGCGCGTTCCAGTTGCAGTAACATGCTGGCATGGTGGAATATTATTGAGAATACCATTGAGAAAGCAGTTTTGGTAGTGATATAAATGTGATAAATCTTCCGTTCCGTTGCAATAATAATAATCCATTCTATGCGAAAACGGAGATGAGGAAAGAATGTGACGGAGAGGCAGGCGAATTGTCTCAACTGGAGAGCTAAAGCAACAGACATGGAATATATATATATTTTCCTTGCATAAATATAATGCAGCCTTATTGTAGCTCGTCGGAAAGCACACACTTACTTAGTAAGTATGCTGGAGGAAATTTCTCAAGTAACAATTTCCTAAGCATGCTTTCCAATTAACAGCATCACGCTACGAAATAATTGCCTTTCTTGGCAAAAGAAAGGATGTTGATTTTAGAATAATAATAATAATAACAGTAATGTAGCGTGAAACATGTATTTATCCTGGTAATATGTATTATACCTATATGTGGAAGTGATTCGCAGAGCAGAACCAAATCTGAATCCTGTTGACTAGAAACGTACGTAATCTGTTTGGTTTCCAAAAGTGTGAAATGTTTTACTGGGTATAGGGAATATTATTATAAACATGCATGCCAATGTTTTGGAATACAAGATGGCACGAAGCAGCAGTTACATAAAATGAAGTTGAAATCGTAAAAGTATACCGTCTCATGGAATTCGTACATACAATTGGGAATCCGCCGACTGCAGCTTAATGATTCTGGTTCCCTTGATGGAATTACCAATGAACAACAACAGGGTTACCTACATATGTCTGTGCTTAATGTAAACATCAATCTTCTTCTCCGGAATCCTGGTCAACTTTCACAATGTTCAATCTGGGAATTATACAAGTTGCAGGGAAGATTCTCAAAAAATATTTACATTTCGGTTTTTGAAAATCATATGAACCACCGCGTAGATATAATTTAATGTTCCTTCTTCTCCTTCTCAGCATTAAATAATGTAATGAGTGAGTTCTCTTGTGAACTTTACTTTACCGATCGTCGTGAGAGCATGCATTTTATAGACTTGTTTAAAGCAAACCCAAAGATGGGAAAACCGGATGAAACTACATAGATAAAAAGGAAATTATTCATTTCAGATGAAAGCTTTTCGGTCGGAGTGAGTTGAGGAAGCGAGTTCTCTTCCTTCTCGTCTGCTATGCTTATCGTCGTGCGTATAGCAGCATTGTGTGGAATTGAACAAGAGAAAACACTTGGTGGCATGTATCAAAACAGCTCTTCTTGTCGAACTGTCATTGCCTTGTGGGCTTATTTTCTCGTCACTATTTCCAGAAGTACATATACACACACAAACATGTCGTCGTTTGCTGTCGCTCTTCTCTCACAAGACTTTTCATTGTAAACAGCAAAATAGCAGAGAGAAAAGTAAAATGAATGGAGCCAGTACATGAGATCCATACAAAATAGCGAGTAATATTACATATAGACTAAGGAGAAAGCGGCACATTTTCGAGTGACTTGAGAGTTTCAAGGAAGATATTGATAGCCATTAAAATCATATTGCAAGGTCTTCAAAATTCCACGCTGTCGTCTTTACACAATGAGTGAGAGATGCTGTGACTCCATTTTCGAGAAGGGGCATTTTCCTTCAGGAAAGTATGAGGTGGTTGCTCTTGACGGACGAAGATATTATGCAACATAAGTAGTATGATAGCACATTACTCTTTTACTAACAGAATGATTACAGCACTTTTTAAGTTGACAACTTCATCATATATTATTCTTTTACCGCGAAACGCTCAGAACGTACGCTGGAATAAATTTAAATAAAATTGAGCTTAGTATGGATATATAGTAGCGCTTTTTTCTTTAGGCCTTAGTTTAAATACTCATGTAGATAAACCAATCGCGAACCAACTCTCGATCCATACTATACGTGCCTCAAGTAGTCGCTTCAAGTACAAAGATATCAAAGAACTTTTCATTTTGAATCTCTAGAATATAGAACCAGAGCAGACTACTGATTTTACTACAGAAGAAGAATTTCCCATGCGTCATATGTATATTGTATATGAATTATCGACACGTTATACATAGTCTCAATTGAAGTAACAGAGACGACAAGGTGCCGTAGGGAGGAAAGGATTTTTGCCAATCTTTGCAAATAGCAAAAAAAAAAAACTGAGGTATTGCTACCGATGCAATAAAGCGTCAATATATCATCTTACGCATGCCAGTGTAAGACTCATCCCGTATCGAATAGTTTTTCCGGCAAATCCATAACCTCAATTTTATAGCAACCACTATATTATTTAATAAGCAGCAACTGTCAGTTTTCCTATAGAATATAAGTCATATGAGTAGAAGATATCATGAATGTTGTATAATATATATCTTCCTCTGAATAAAAAATGATCAGCCTGTCAACATTATATGTACTTAATCGTAGTTGAGTGTGGAGAGAAAATTAGTATTTGTGATGCAAAAACATGATATGATAAGTACAATGACTTTGATGTTTTCACCGTTCTCAAGTACAAGACTCTAAAGGTATCTGTGGAAAGATGAGCTCCAAAGGTAAAAGCATCAATTTTGCAAAATTCCATTAATATTTTTGTGGGTGATGTATACACGTATATTATACATTTTACATGATGCATAATATCTGTTACAATGAGTGTAAAACGAAAAGCATCAGAATAAGTGTAGTGTGTTGTTGGGTTTAGCTTCGCACACTGAAATTCTGCACATTTAATCTTCTTACACCTTTCCCTTTTTGAAGGCCAAGAAAGGTAATTACAGGCATAACGCGAGAACAGCATTTGACAGTCTTCAACCGAGGTTTTTATTTAGTAGCTCATTTCTTTACTCTATCACTGGGTAAGTAGATATGAGTTAATTACATTTTCATGACTTGTAAAGGCCATGTCACTGAATTATTCATGTAGGGTTATTTCCAATTCTTATAATGTTATAACTTGAGCTTGCAGTAAAAAATAACAATCTGAGATTGACTGACATATGGTATAAAAAGACAAGCGGGCACTCCATAGTTCGAGGCTCGACATTTATTAGAATCGTTACTTCAGTTATTAATTATGCCTAATTTAATAAGGCGATGGATGTCGGTGTAGTGGAAAAGACTACTACGTACTTTCCAACCAATGGTTCAGCAATATATGTAATCTCCATTGCACTATTATCTTCATTTTGCTGGAGGAAATTACTTATGGCAGCCATACAACAATAATACCTAGTATTAATGCGTCAAGAAGCTGACGATGAGCCTTGGGGGAGAGAGAAAGCGAAGAGAAAACCAACAACAGAGAAAGCAACTTGGATTTTTTCTACACGCTAGAATTTGAGCAACAAGTCAACTGAGAAACTTCTAAGCATTTACCCGCTCCCTTAATTTCTTGTCGACATTTTGTTGATTTTGAGTTCACATTGACTTTTCTCTACATTCAAATGCGTGCAAACCTTCATGGTGACATGATGTTATTGTAAGTTGGTAAATGCACTTGAATACTTACAAGATGCTAGTAAACAGAATGATTAGCTTCCTCAGTCCTGCACAACAACTAACACGATAAAATAATTTACTTGTTAACTAGCAGACAATGAATGCTGCAAGCAGGAGCATTAAAGGTTCCTATAACTGGTGTCTAAAGTCTTAAGCAGCTTTGCGATGCGATAATACCAATTAACGCTAATTAATGCATTTACATAATGTGATTTTCTTTACCGAGTTTCCGTTCATTATCAGCAGTAATTGGAAGGAGATTGAGGCAAGAGGCAACTGCGTAATCATATTGATCAATAACTGCATATTTGTGTATAGGGTGAGGTGAAAGCATATTGCATGAAGCATGTACACTATCTTTTCACGTCACAGTACTCTACTAACTTGCTAGATACAATGTTGCATAAAAGTTGGACCCCTTGTTAAATTAGAGCAGCTTATTTACTGCTTCACTTTACTTAACTTTAATACTTCTTTTAGTTGAGCTACTTATTTACAGTGAAACTTTTTCCTCATCTTTCAGAAATCGAGGAGCAACCTTCCTTCTTAAACCCAGAGTTGCAACGTGAGTTGAATAGAATACTAGCGGAGGCAGACGGTGACGCAAAATTAAGCCATGACTCTGAGGATTCATCGCCGTCAGCATCATCATCGTCTTCAATGTCCTCGGCTTCATCGGAAGAGGAGGATGAGTATGAGCACCCGAGAAGATTATTTCTTGAAGAAATAGCAGAGGAGGATGAAGAAGAAGAGGAGGAAAGTGAGGATGATGAGGATGAGGATGATGGGGAAGAGGATGCCGAAGATGATTTAGCTGTGAATGGCCAGCAAAATCCCATTATAACGACTGATAATGACACGGCGGAATTGGAAGAGTCGTGTTCAGATTTCGCGTCTGATTCAGATGCAACCATAACAAATGAGCAGTGCATTGAAGAGGAAATTGAAACGGATCATCGTGAGATCAGGCAAAAAGGTGTACGAGCCTTCTCATCCTCAGTATTAATAACAAAAACAGAATTTTTTAACCAGCAGCAGCAGCAGCAGGGAGAAAAAGCAGCAGAAAAAAGTGAGGAGAAGCAAGTAGAGGCAGAAATAGTGCTACATAAAGCCGAGAAAGACGACAGCAAGTCTGCCGTGGAAAATGAATGGGGCAACGAGCAAATCGATGAAACTCCGAAAGAAACAAGTGCTGAGCATGCTCGGGGGGAAACGGGAATATCGACCGAAACAGATTACCAAGAGCCGGTGGAATCAGAGCAGCAGCACCAGCTCCAATATCAACAACAACCCCACTACTTCAACCACTCACACAAGGAGAAGCATTCGATGCAAACTGTTCAATACAGACGTAGTACTACTGCTTCTTCTGAGCTCAAGTCTAAACCCGAAAGATACACTGGCTGTACTTCCACTGCTGCTGCTGATGTTGATGGAGAAAGTGTAAGTGAAGTGAGCCAACAACCGCTTAAGTTTCTCCAGCAGCAAAAGAAAAAGCAACACGAGCATCCAAAAGAACCAACGGATCAGCCAGTATACAAGGAAAATACAAAGAGTACTGCCAACGCTATCACCACATATTCTGCTTCTGCCTGTATTGCTATTCCTGGAGAAGTGGATGAAGAGAATGAGGAGGATGAGGAGAGTGATGATGATGATGATGATGATGGTGAGAGTAGTTGCACTGGAAGTACTAGTAGTGGTGGAAGCAGTATTGAAGCATTAGAAGAGTTAGAACAGGGGCAGAAACAGCATGGACATGTAGAAATCCGATTATTTCATGATGTCTGTAGTACTACAACTACTGGTAGTGGTAACTTTAGTACAGAGGAACACACAAGTAACTACATCAGCAGGGAATGGGATAGGGAGTCCAAGTGTCGAGCAGGGTTAGTTGATTTGCAAACGAGTACGAGAAGCGAGGTGCATGGTTTGGTGCCTGAGTCGCCCGGAGAAAGTGGAACAGGGTCATCATCTTCAATATCATCGTCATCACCACCACCAACTTCACCTTCCTTGCCATTAAAATCATCACTTTTGTCATCCACGCCGATTAAGTCGAGTTATTTATTGGAACGAGGGAAGGCTAGAGGTGAAGAAGTGAGTGTTTGTGACAGTTGTACAAATAATAGTATTTCTCCGCGACCAGCCGCGTTACCTACAATCATTCAAAATAATAAGGCCTTCAACTGTTCAGCCATTTCCGCTGATAAAACAAGTAATTCATCTACAATTAGTTCGACCTCTGCTCCAGTGCTTTCTCCAACAACTTCAAAATCTCCATCAATTTTAATCACGTCTCCAAAACCATCCCCCACGACGGAAGTTGAAGGAGCATTGTCGCCTTCCCTATCTTCAGGGTTAGCCATTGCTGATCTACCCAAAAAGAAAAGGGTTAGCTTTCAGGAACACGTTGAGTCGAAAACATACAGCGTCAGTGATGAACCCAGTTCCGTTGCTCTTTCAGCTTCCAATTTTAACAAAGATGAAAAGGAGTATTCTGATGACGACGAGAAAAATGAAACTGCTACCGATGCAGAGGACACGTCCTCTGAAGTAACTAATAAGCAACAGCAGGAGCTTAACTCTTCCTTTTCTGCGTCATCTTCCTATTCCGACAGTGTTAATTTCTATAATAATAGCCAGTTTAGCACTTCCGATTTCTGGGCCATCAGGAATGGTAGTGGAGGCGCTCATGAACATCATCATCATCAACAACAACAACAATACATCCAACCCGTGTACTATTCCGAATCTGAAAATTCTTCATCATCGACAACAACTGAGGATACGTA
The DNA here is from genome assembly GCA_034700685.1 of Willowsia buskii. Classification (NCBI taxonomy): domain Eukaryota; kingdom Metazoa; phylum Arthropoda; class Collembola; order Entomobryomorpha; family Entomobryidae; genus Willowsia; species Willowsia buskii. The sequence goes on along the minus strand of JAQIXW010002539.1, from coordinate 6,030 downwards.
CCCGAGTCAGCAACAATCCTCCTCCAACAATCATCACTACTACTATCCCACGGAATACTTTACTTACACTTTGAGTGAACCAGTTGGTCCAAATAATAGTAGTGGACGAAATCAAGTGGAAACCCAATCGTCACCATCTGCTAACCATACGAGGATAGTGTGGAGAAAGGAGTCAAGTCATCATCAGCATCAACAAGATCCAGCGGACATTCATTCGACAAGGACAACAGGAGAAGGAACATCAGTACCTTCCTCTTCGTTACAGGCATCACCTACTCGACCTACTTCTGTGCTGGACAATAATAGAAACGCAGGTAAGCCAGAACTGGAGTAGACATTACTCCACATGAATAAGTAATGCAATCAGTCACTCCGAGCTTCGCTTTTCTAAATGCTTGCATGACGCAAATTATAAATAGCGAATGGGGTATATGCCATTCTTAATTTACCCGAATGAGTTCAGCAGTAGTTCGCAATGGAAAACTGCAAGCCATGCAAACTTTCTCTTTTTCATTTGCTCTGGCTATTCTTCCCAAACAGTTAGATTATAAAAAGTAACGAATGATAGTAAAGTCATATACCTACGTTTAATCTACCAGTTTTGCCTTCTCGCCGTATTCAGAGTGAAAGTTTAGTTTTTGTTTTGTACTGCATCCATTTTTTACCAGACAACATAAGCATGCAAATTTAATACCCACTTTAGGATTGTGTCATTCAATTACAAGAGTGAATGTCATTCAAACCGCAACACTGCAGCCGGAGATCCACTAAAATAAACTGTTTTGTACTACACGTAATTAATGAGTTATTTATACAAACAAAGAAATTAGATAATTTTACCATTTCGAAAAGAGCCTCTATGAAACATTCAAGCACACCGTCACCGTCATTCTACGTTTTTGCGTAGAGATGTATTTTAAAACTAAATTTTATGTTGGTTGTGTCAAAATTTATACGTAACCCTTACACAAATGTGACCATCCAGCATTCAGGACAATGAACCCACCACGAACATGCTTCGAGTATTAGATTATGGAGTCTGCTATATTTGTCTGCACAAATTCAATTTTCCATTCATGCAAAGAAGCTTGCTTTTTTGCTTTTAACTTTTCCATCTATATTAAATGTATTATATAGACTCGTGTGAATAATAGATTATGTAGTAGACTGTCCTTGTGCACGGCGCATGGAGAAGGTATAAGTATTTTTACTACAATGGCAGCTGAAGTGTAGTGAAGGAGTTAAAAGCGTCAGTGGTGGCACTCTGTTTTCGATGAAGAGGGCACCAAGCAAATACATTAGTCATGCATGAGTACCACTGCGTTCTATTGTGAACCAAATTTTTCGACAATTACCATTCTTCCTCTTTACTAGTAGTAGTAGGGTTCTTTATTCGCTACACGCTATTTAGCAACATTCAATGAATCTCCATCGGATATACTTCAAAAGAAACTGCAACTCTTGCTGGGGCTTCATTTGATATAAATAATGAATGGAAGTAAGCAAAGTGCGCAAAGGTTCTTGAGGACGAAGCTTTTGTAGTAGTCACGAATTTACAATCAGTCACAACCGGAATTGAAGTACAAGATCTAACGTTACACAAAAGCTCAGAGGAGTAGTATTACCGGATTCCAGTTGCTTCTTAACTTGAAATGGGATGTACTTCTCATAAAAAATGGTCAAGTTTAAGAGTGAAAATCACAATGAAAGCATGCTGCTAATTTTGCTGCTCTCTCTCTCTTTTCTCTCTTTGTGTAATGCAAGTCGTCAGCATTTCATAAGGATGTATACAAGAAAGCTTTGATGTTATCATGTTTAATTGAAGGACACTAAACACCACACTCAATTAAGACACGGATAGAATTACCTATCGACATTTTGAGTGGAATGTTATACGATACGTAGCATACGTAGTAACGTAGTAGTACGATACAACTACGTAGTAGTAGTAGTATTTACAACGAAATAAATTACAACACGTGTAACAGATATTTCATCCATTAGAAACTGTGTTGGCACATATGACTCGTTGTTTTGATGTTGAGTTTAATCTGTATAATCAATCATCATTGTCTAAAGTTCTAGTGGGTGGATATACATAAATAAATGCAATGCCTGAATATACCTATTCTTGTAACTTTGAGTACAACTACCACTAGGTTTTCCGACGGTAGGCAGTTCTTGTGATTTGATTCGATCTCTCTATTTTGTTTTCCATTTCACAAACATGAGTACATCACTACCATTGTATATATACGTAGCTATAATTTTATAATTTTATCTAGCAATGTGGTTAACTTTTGGTATTGTACTGGTCAGAGAAGAATGCATAATGAAATGAATATCATTCATCATTCATGTGCATGCATATGGGAGGAAACACGCCTAATTTTGTGATGATGAGTGAGAGGGAGAACAAACAAAACGAAACAAAGTCAAAAGTTTTGAAGATCAAAAGTTGTATATTCGCGTTTTCTGAACAAACTCAAGTGGCCAAAGTCCGTAAACATTTCATTCCACAGAGGAAAAGGAAAGATTGTAGAATTTTGTGTGGTTGAATGCTTTATGAACTCTTGTTTGTCAATAGAGGGAATACTGTAGTGCTGCTGCATAATATATTTAATGGAGTGGATTTGCTCAGTTAGTAACTTTACACTATCTCCACAATACCGCATTTCATCAGACTAACAGTTTGCTTGCACTCTTCCAAACCATGTCAAACAGGCTTTAAATGGAATGAACACAGCTCGTTTTGTAATGTAAACATGTCGGCATATAATCATGATCAGCATGAACTCCCAAAGAAGAAAGTTGAGAATGCTGGATAAAGAATTGCTCATTTTCTATGTGTCTATCAAGTAATAGTAGCGGTAGTAGTTGTAGTTAGTAATGTGCAGGGAGAAAATAGGTATTATAGCATACTGCAAGTGCAATAAGAAGAGTATTCCTATCACAATATATACCTTACATTTTCACCATGTCTATTACACTTTTCTTACTTTTCCTTTCCTAGAAAAGCATGCACCCCACAGTAACATTTCTATATAGCTTACTCTCGTAGATTAGGATTGTTTTGAGGGCAGTCGTGTCTTAAAGACGAAAGGTACTACTGTTAGTTGAATAAAGCTTACAAAAGTCTAGGGTAAGAACGAAAAGGACAGTTGCTTGCCAATTGGCTCATGATTTTGACTACGACGTTGTTATTTTCCTCCCGTTCTGTCGTGTCGTCGTGAAAAGGGTTTCGTGAAATGTGTGCTTACAAAGAACAACATAAAGGAAAGATGCAGCCTCATCTACTCATCTAGTTAAGTTGAAAGCATATTATACATACATTCAATTTGGCCAAATAGACCTATATATACTAATGATAGCTGAATACTGAAATATATAAAATTTGAAGGTATTTGCAGGCATGTTTGGCATGCATGCATTCCAGCCACCGCTACAGAGAAAACATGATAAAACAACGTTCACGTCCAAAGTCCCATCTGCTTTCTCTCTCTCTCGACTTTCTACACCTTCTGAATAACGCAAATCTACATGTTGATTTTTTTTCAACAATACGAAAAAATGTGCTAAGAAATTCAAACAACGAGTTTTATGGTCTGCTGCGCTATATAATATTCATGTGTGAACATTACGTGAAAATGATCCTTCCCATTTTATTCATTTTAGGGCCATACACCTAATATCTGCATTTCTTTCACAAGCTTACATGTTTCATGTTGCTGAGTTTAGGAGGATTTCGACTTTACTTCAAGTAGAATTTTAGAAAGAAGTTTTACTTACGTATTTTATATCTGTATATATATATATATATAGTAGTAGATTTTAGTAGTATCTGAAGCAAAAGTTTATGTGCTTTAACCGTAACATGAGTTTCACAACATTTTCCTGTCAGGCAATGAGCCGGATTTTCGGGAGATGGTGAAACAATGATGACTGTGGATGATGACGATACTATAGTTAGTAAAGTAGTGGGTGGAAAGGAAGCGGACGTCTTCATTAAAAATCTATGAACATTACCTCCGTATATTCTTGTGAAAACTTGGATCTACGTAACCTTTACGTCAGTTCCTTATAGAATCATATGTACACACTTATACCAGTTACAGTAAACATGATATGTAATACATCATGTTAGAAAGAAAGAAGCATATATTGAATTGCCATTCTGGAGTCTGAAAGTTTACTTTGAGGTAGTTTTCTTGCTTTTCCTAACACGGTGTCATCAATTTCACTTTCAGGTGCTCTCAGAGGATCAAATATCAGAAATTAGATAGTATTAATGAAACAGGCTTTGTAAACGTGATATTTTATAACACTATATAAGCAGAATAAAAGTAGAGAGAATAAGAAAACATAAAATCAACATCAAAGTGAAAAGTTTACATGCGTAGTAGAGAAAGTATTTTGGTGTACACATTATCATTAATTCGTTGTGTTAGAAAAACATGTTTTCGAAAACCTCATGTACCATGAATGGTCCAAGAAATTCTGACCTCTATGAAGTGTCCTAATATTTCCTTCTCTCATGTGCATGTGCTGTTGTTCGTCATGGTCAACCTTAATGGAAAAATGTGTCACATTGTTATTTGGGTATAGAAGAGAGGCTATGCACACGTATAGCAAACTAAGCAAACTCTGTACTAAAATACTTTTGTTTGCTTTGTAGAAGCCTGACATAAGCTCGTTGTTCATGCACCGCAGTAATCTCTTAAAATGTATGTTGCAGTATGCGGAAAAGTGTTTCTTCTCATGCCTTTTGCTTCGCTGCTCGTCATCACCGCCATGCCACAACGTTTTACTTTTTTCTCGGCTGCTACGAGTGCGTGCACACAACAGTAAATTCTCATGAATGTAATCGGTATCGGTAGACCATTTTTATGACTTACATCATAACATTTATTTTTGTGTCGGAAAGAATGGTAAAAGATTAGCTATTATCAATCACTCTTATTGTATCCCATATGTTGCATGTGTTAAGTATGTATGAGAGACTTTTGTTCAAATGTACACACCTACATGCCAAATGCTGTTTCTTTACTAGGCTAAACACCTAAATCCACACGAATAGCAAATTTTGTGAAAGTGTAATGTCACGCTACTCTACATTCATAAAGTGTTTGATAAGGCAGAATGGCACCACTAGTTGCCAACTTTCATTACGAGTGTCTGTCTACAACAAGATATTGCAAGATTTACGTGAAATACTGCTTTCACCTAAGCAAAAGTAATTTTGCTGTAGTTCGTTAGCTCTTTAAGTCTGAAGGGCAGAGGTAAATAATAGTAATTCAATATTAAATTACGGTGAAAGTCATTGAAGCAGCATGTACAATATACAGTGGACATCCAGTTACATTGCAATCCACCACCATTTAACACTTGCAATATAGATATCATGTCGGAGAAACTACGTCTATTTCATACTGCATAGAATTTTATTAAGTGCATGAAAACGCAAGTACACATATTTACATTAATACTAACAGAGACGTGCACTTTAATGTTGGCAGTTTATGGTATTTTCCAATATTAAATATGAATATCTTTATGTATTTTGATATGCGTTGCAATAAAGCTATGAAGTGGCGGTGCAGTGAAGGTATGTGTAGGTATGTAGACTGCAATGTAGCAGGGAGCGTCGTAGAAGAGAAAGCATAAAAGTTTACAACTAAAACTGAAAGCGCGAAGCGTTTACGAAGAAATGTTTGACTAGGTATGTTTTAATATGAAATCGTTTCTCGGAGTTTTATCTACAAAAAGTTTATGAATGCGAAGTATGATGGTAACACATTCTATGTAAATTTTGTACTCATGAATGAAGTGAAAGCATGTAGGCACCTAACATTTACTTGAAAAATTTCATAGGAATGCAGAATGAGTTAAGCAATGACAAGTTTTTAGTACAGTTTGGATATGCATTTATACATTTGATTTGTAAAGCCTATCGTACGCTATTATATGTAGTTTTGGTTCTTCGATTCCTTTTATAATTCTCAGTGGCACTTATATAACGTTGATGTGAAG
>JAQIXW010002538.1:0-15187 GCA_034700685.1 Willowsia buskii | reverse complement strand
AGCAACATTTGGTAGGTAATAACAAGTATACCTAAGTAAAATCTTTAAATGTTCCATGTAATCTCTCAAATTGACAATCGTATAGCCATGTGGCATCTAGAGGTTAGCTAGAAAAAACTAACGTAAAATTGTGCAAAAGGTAAATTTATAAAACCCAACAATGGCTGACCATAAATAAAGTTTACTGCATATATACAAATGAATAGCGATCAAAATTAAGTACTACTACCTGTTGGCTTATTCATGTGATGGCATAACTTGGTTCGTGTTGTGCTGATTGTATCTTGTTAAAGCGTAATCATAATTGAAGCAAACCTACAACAAAGTTAGTGGCACAAAGGCACAAAGTTACATTAATCATTCATATCATTCATAGTAAATGCTTCTCATGATGATCACCAACCTAAAGTGCAATGTTTGTGAATCAGTACCCATTTGTAGATAAACATTAGCCTTGCAATCTTTTAAGATGCCTAACTTTAATATAATGATATTAGTATTGATTTGTTGCTACTTGAATCGTAAAGAAAGCCAAAAGCTTACCTCTGCTTGTGATTGTGGCGGCTGAGACTTTTTTTTCAAGATTCATGATTATTTTGTTACATGAATTGGAGTAAGCCTACGAGCCTCTCTGGTGTTTTTATTGATTTGGTATGGTATACTTTTATGGTACCAATTTGCGTCTTGGCATTTGGTTGAGCATCAACATCAACAGTATTATTGGCATTTAAGACCCATTACAGTCCATCATCGTTCATCTCATCTCAATAGTAAAAAATTGAATCCCTCTTTTTCACTCACTGGCTGCTTGGCCTAGATTTTTTACCATATTGTTTCGTTGTAAACACGGTCTCTGAACATGTCGGCTGCTGTTGATAATGAGTTTGTAGTTTATGCATACGTTACACGTGAAAAATCCTTTCAAACAAGATTTTGCAATAATTACTTAAATATAATGAATATTAAAGAAATGCTCATACGTACATGTATAGAACATAGAAGCACTACATTGTTAATACAACAAAGAGCAGATTTCTCAAGGAGCCGGATAGATAAACAGGGTTTTAAAGACAAGAAATGCAGGCATAAAGAGTTTAATCCATTTTCTTAATTTTATGAATGTAATTTACTGCCTCCCTGGAGTGATTCGTCGTGAACAAGCAATATTTGGAAAAACTCGTAACTCACCCAACAAACCCTTGTGTTTAGCCAACCAATCCATAAAGCATGTACATTTATTTATTCATCATCTTCGATCATGTAAGAACGCAGAATGATTGGAATGAGTCCTTTTGTATGAGTTCATGTAGCACGAAGTCATCTAAACACTTTATGTTTGTATGCATACGCGACCGGCTTGCAGCAAATCTGTCAATTGTAACATACATACGTTGGTTGGATTTCTTGCATAATGACAACAATTAGAGAGGAAAAAGACTAGAGCCTGAAACAATACAAACAAGAAAAAAGCCAAACGAGTTTGGCAAAAACACTTGACATGATTTTATTCAAGTTAAAACCAGAGCACTTAAGCAAAAATTGAGTATATCGTGTGCCCATGCATATCTCCCAAAAGCACTGAGCTGGAATAGTTGCTCCTGGTAAGTACATTGTATTTCACCTTGATATAATTTTGCAGATTCGTTTGTTTGGGTTTAAACACAAAATGTGTTTTGAACGGGATTTTGTGCATTTAATCACCTTAAATCATCGAAAAAAATGCAAAAAAAGGTAGAGTTTTGAAGCGTCATACATGCATGCATACAAAAATTCAACGACAACGAGCTGCTTAGTTTTTCGTATTCACTTGGTTTCGACTTGGTCGAATACACGCCTTTTTTCTTCAGTTAATTTGCAGTCCACAGTACTTGACATTTGACACAGGAGATCGGGTTGCGATCCTGAAGAAAGGAGTGCCAGTACCAACGTTGGACTGTTGGACTATGAACGTTTTTTGGTTGGTAGTTTAGGTAGTCTGTCAAATTCTCAAATAACTCAATAAGGGAAATCACAATGAAGAAATTGTCGATGATTGCTACCACGTGGCGTTCCTGGTCACATACTCGTCGAGTTTATGATGTACGCTCCTCCAATTAAGATTTTTATCAAAGGACGAGTGAACAAGTCAATTACCAGACTAGCCTTGAATATTCAAAACTGCAGAAAGTAGAAGAAAAAAATCAAACACAACAATATGTATGATTTTCAAGTGAAATAGCAATATTGTCCATGTGTATGTATGTACTTATTAAAAAGCGTAAGAGTTCAAATGAACGATTTTATAAACAATTTACATCGATGTCCCTGTCATTAACCTTTTGTTATATTCGATGTTTGAGGTTGAGGGCTATAGGCTATGGGGGCTTCGGGCCGATAGGAAGCTTGTTTACAATAACAAGTAGGCATTTTAATGACTTGCTTGTCTTAGTATACCTATGTAGTTTTAGTGGTTTATCCCTTCATAGTGCGATGCTTAAAGATTTGAAACAAACTTGAAATTTTAATTATCAATTGTCAAACTGACAAGGACCATAAATTTGACGGATTTCCATCTACATTTTCGATAAAATCGCATAAATGCTGAATGCATGTAACTGTACTGTGGATTGTAAAACTAATTTAATATTCTTCACTTTCTTCTATCAAATCCGTGTAAGTTATGTGCAAGCATTTATGTATATGATGCCACAAGAAACTATAAAGAGTTCAATTTTTAGATGCACTGCACACTTGGCAGCTTTGGGGAAGGGAGGGAAATGAAATTGACAGCAATTATTGCTAAAGTGTAACCAACCACTCTTACTTTTTGCAGTTTTAAATCTCTCGGTAATGTGATGAACACTCTTCCGCTATTCGTTGTTTCGTAAGCATCAACATATTTAGTCGTAAATTTAACTGCATGACAAACTTTGAGTATTTGTGCACTCCAAGCAATAAATAATAAAAAAGTGAATGCAAAGTGATATTAATAGAGACATAAAATTTGTGTCCAATGGTCGTTATTAATGAACTGAGTGAATATAAAAACAGTCTTTTAGTGCTTAAACTATAATAATAATTGTGCATTAAGCGGAGATCTGAAATGGTTTTTTATGTTGATTGCAGACTACGCAACGAAAGCTCGTGCCATTAATCATTCCGTTCTTATGAACTTGTTAAAAGGAACAATATATCAAAATCAGCAGTGGAGGGAATTGGCAAGCACACTTTTTTCATACTTCGTCAAGCAATAATAATACACTATAGCCCTACTCATTTGCTATGCATCACTGCGCCAAAAGTAGTAAAATGAAATTTCAAAATGTTTGCACTTTGTTTGATGTACATGTTTTATGATGTTTTGATTCAAACGTCTCTAAATGCAGTTAATACGCATGCTCATTATAAATCAGTAACGTTTCCGGATGGATACGATGAACGATGCCACTTAATATGGCGTAAAAAGTAAACTCGCGAACTACTTTCCAAAGTACTTGCTACCCTACGCAGTACCTACGAAAAACTCACAATTCGTAAATTAAAGCCAACACGGTAGGTTATCAATGTACATGGGTAATTGATTTCAGTACGTCATTGGTACTCCTCCATGTGAATGAATTTTATATGATATTTGAAGTTTTGATGATGAAGATTGATGTAAAATTAACTTCATTACGAGTTCACCATAATATATGGGTTTGCAGGTGAGTAAATATTTTAATGCATATTCATTAACCTATCATTTTCTCTCCATATTCCTCACAACTACCACATCATTGCCCTATAAAATTAAATTTAACACAAAATGGCCCTGCTTGTATTTACAGTACAGTATGGTATACGACAAGCCATTTAAAATGCTCAAAAACAGTTTCACTTTTTATAAATACGCGGAGCCTTCAGTGCATTTCTGCAATCCTACTATAGTCTTCCTATATGTCAATGTGCGCAATTCTGATAAAACTCTAAAATCACACCACACGCACACGCAAAAATGGTTGATTATAGTCATTAAGGAGTTGCCAGCTTTACAATATTCTTAATTTTTATTCTAAATCAATGATAATGTCATTTCAGCTTTGACAGTTAGGTATGAACACAGGAGTACTGGGTAATATTTTCATTTTCTATGATGAATGGCATTGCACATGATATTTTGGTTTACGCAATTTCGCGTCAATAGTCGATACACGTTATTTATTATATGTTTAGGCCATTTGGAGTTGGAGGTATCCTGCCTGGAAGTAGATGGTGTCAGTCTGTACATTTTTCAGTTTTATCGCTGGAATTCGCGATATTTTCCGTGGAGTGCAGAAAACATCTTTTGTGTATTTGTCAATGCGGCATGAGAAATACATGATAAACCCCACACAAAACGATTAGCTTCCGAGTTTGAAAATTTGAATTCATTGCCGTTTCCAAAAGATGTGAATGTAAGTTTCATGTGAATGTATAGTTTTAGTTTTTGACGATGAAAAAGCATGTTTGATTAGATTTGTGGTGAGCTACAAAGTATCATGAGTCAACAGCACAACACATGCAAATATTACTTTTTACTTATCTCTGGGTTGACGACTGTGAGAAATTTATGCTTTATCAAGGATAAGGTTGATCTTATAATAATATTTTTTGTAACAATAAATTACTTATATACTATCTTGATAAATAATGTTTATTTTGAACGTAACCATTGAAAGTTGTAAAGTGGACGACTGCAGAAAGACAACTTGCTTTTTGCTCCATTCAAATTATTATTTAATTTGTTAAAAGTCAAAGCATTGGAGACAATTAATGATTCATTTTTTTGTTTCTGTCATTTCTAGAAAATGTTAAATAAGCAATTGTTCCAAGTGCATGTTAATGAAGAAAAACGAAGCTTTGTTCTGAAGATTCCTCCTTACACTCACAGATTCCTTGTACACGGCATACGTGTCATAGAATCACGGGATGCATACGAACCGATAGAATAGAACGTTTCATGACTCATGCACTATTTATCAATGTTTTTTTCATGGTAAATGCAAAATGTGAGAGAAGAACGAAACAAAGCAGAGATCTACTGGTGTCCGTGTGGCTCATGGAACTTCTAATTTCTCACAAACCCATTCGTACACCAGCTATCGTCATTCCACACAACTTGTCTTTTACACTACAAAGAACTCTATATAATTCTCATCTGTGTTGAACAAGTTGGCAATGTTAGCATGAACTACCTATATGATTCCACTCCATAGTAGTAATATCCAAACTTATATCCAGCAATATAACTTTACTTGCTCATACGCTTATAAATATACAGAAAAGATTTCACAAAAAATCCAGGGAACTAAGAAGCCTGGAATAGTGGACGGAATGGAGCATTATAAAATCATAAAAACAAAACAAAAAACTTGTTTCTGTGTCTCTGTCTCTTCCCCTACATTATATTGACTATTCTGTCGTAAAGGTTTGTGTCATCCACACGTGAGAATGACGAGACTGGAGTTAAAGACTAAAAATTAGCTGGATCTCGGTTACAAAAAATTACACAGGAAGGTAATCATGTTTTTCTGAATCTTTTCTTAAACAAGTAGTCGTTATACATTGACTATGTCGCAATCGTAATAGAGGTAGAGAGAAGAGATGCGTGGAATCGGAAAAACCTTTTTATGTAGCAAGTAATTCAAAGACCGTGGTACAAAATTTTTAGTTGTATACTTAATTGTGCAACCTTAAATGAGTATTATTTATGCGGATAACAAAGAACCCATTTTTAAGAAGTTACATAGTTAAGTGTCAGTAGACAATCGAGGTGAAGCCGTACACCGTTTCTAATGTCCATTCTTTGAAAATACATTTCTCTGTATTTTTTGCCATTACTCAGCTCAATTTAATGCTATTGGCGGATTGTAAGTGCTTAAAGTGTTTCGTTACTCTACTTGACTACACTTCATTGATTCATTGATTTCATAAATGCAGGGAAAGTGCAAAAGGTGGAACGAGTAAGTCAATGTTAGGCTGGACACATAAGACAAATAATGTAAAAGAAAAAATACGGTTTGCCCTTGAATTAATTCTGCTATTACACTGCATATCGATTTTTTTCCAAAATGTTTTATTAAAAACATGGATTGTACAAGTTCGATAATTTCTCGTGTAGTTCCAAATACTCATTGACTTAGTCGGAATTTTTAGTGTTTAGTTTAGATTAGTATAATTTGGATTTGGTGTGCAAAAAGATGAAGATTAATTGTACTCACTATCATTTTTTGTGTTATTGGGCCATGTTACAATTTTATCGATTGTCTATCTATTCATAGATAACATTATAACATTACATCTTCAGTGGAAAACATTTGTCACTTCTCTGAACCTATTATTGAGGTAGTTATTGAATTTAGTAAATGAATCTGAAATGGTAGAAACTATGAGTGAGTTGACTTATGACTGCGAGTTTCTTTGTCATATTCATATGAAATCACTGGAAGAAAATGTACCTCGTCATTCGTCATGTATTATGGGTTTTTTTTGTATATTTATTAGTGTGTGGTTTAATATAATATGCTCTTATTTATTATTTTGCAGAATGAACACTTGAACACAGCCAAATGAAAAATATTACAAGATTATAATCAAGTGCTGGTACCACTACTACCTGCAGGGCGACGGTGACTTTCAGTTACCTGATCAGCAAAACACAGGACAAATCAACGAAAAACTTGTTTATGAAGTGAAGGCGAGGGAGGATTGCTTTTCATAAATTTGTACTACAGTAGTGAATCCTGACAAAGTTCAAGGTGGGTTGAAAATGCATAATTGCAAATTGCAACATTGCAGAGGTATAATATCAAGTTGTCAATTTCATCGAATATGCATAATGTGAGTCATCATCTTTGAAGTCAGTGCAGGACGGAAAATTGGATGAATTATTTGTGTAATTGATCCTGAATTTTCTGAATTATACATGTGATAATACACGGTAGAGAAAAAATCTAGCATTCTACATATGAATTAGAATAGAGAAATCACAAAAATGAAGAAAGAAGTTTGTGTGTGGGTGACCAATAAAGTTTTGGTGAAAGTAGGCACGACGAGAACAAGATTACTATATATTATTGAGTCATATTGTCAATTATTGACACTAAATATTTTCTCATTTGATTACATGTTTGAATGTCAATCCCGTTAAAGGTCCGTAAACTTAAGCCCATTACTTCGATTTCAACACACAGGTAGATGGTTCAATAGTTTTCGTGACATGGCGTGACGTAAACTATTGATTTTTTTTGCGTCTAAAACATTCATTTGTATGCACTATGCATATTTCTACAATAGTTAGAAAGGTAAGCTTACTTTACTTCCATAAACCTAGTATTGTCAATGAGCAAAAGTTGGTTTTGACAATAGAACGGACATGGCACTGCTACGCTGCTAGGAAGGACTGAACCATTCTGAATTCATATATAGTACTTTTGTACTTACATCAGCATTTGTTTGACTGGTTTGCTTTATAGTTCGTCTTGGTCTATAGCTGCAGTCGTATGGAATTAAAAACTGGAGTCGCTTTGTAGTGCCACGCTAAAGTCGCTACTAGTTCCAGCTTACTCCCGGTTGCGTCATAAACTGAAGCTGATATACCACACATGGCTCATTGGAAGTTATAGAATTAGCAAAAGGTTTTGGTTTCTAGTTTCTATTCACACGTACACAAAGTTCATTTCATACTGCTCTTTACATTTTTTGTTGCACTTCAAACAACCTAACAGCACGAACGTTTTCCTCAATTTGTAGTATCGACTCGACCAAAGAGCTGTTGAATCTTTCTGAGAAAAAAGCATTGACGCATTAAGTTAGTGTAATAATAAATCATTAGAGGATTTGTAAGGTGTAAGCCATGTTTTTTGTAATTTTAAGACATAAAAACTAATAATGGGATAATATCCGGTCGTCTGTTACGGAAAAATAATCATAAGAATAATTAGTGAAAGTGTAAGCGTTATAATCGTTTTTAATCTTGGAAAATATTTTAGGCTTCCTCGTTAATCAGCATAGCAGTGATTATAACTTGAAGAGTCAATTACCCCTGTTTCCAAAATGATTCAAGGAGGGTCACACTTCCGTAAAGTGATCACTGTTTTGACGGTGACTTACTTACTTCACGTGAATGCTGCAACGGACAATCAGAACGTTATCAATGAAATCAACAAGTAAGAACAACACGAGATACAAATTTATTGTAATTTATTTTAAAGATTGTAATTTTTATTCTGGCTTTGATTACATTCTTTTAAGGCTGGAAAATATGGTGAAAACTATACAAACGCCTCCGGAATTGATTGACACTGTTCTTAAACAAGTCGAGTCACACTGTCAAAAGAATCGTTCGTTTGACCAGTCTTACCTGGTATGGACTTACTATTACTAATTGACAATTTAATTGAAAATCTCAATTATTGTTATCAACTACAATAAAACCAAAATTATTTTCCCCTTAGACCAATGCCAGCCATTGCATCGAGAAATACTTCAATGTGAGCCAAGTTGCTTCAGACATGAGAGCAGCCGTACCGGAAGGGAAGATGGATACTGTATTCAGAGACATGTGCATCAAATGGCCCAACGTATGTATTTTTATCTGAAGCCATAAAGTGATAATGTGATAATTACATTGTTAGGTAATCTCTTCACTACTATTCTTCTAATACAGGTCAAATCTTGCATGAACGAATTCTTCGTCGTTGTGGATGACTGCTGGCAAAAGGGAGACAAAGTTTCAAAATTCATCGACGAAGTTGTCAGATTCTATTGTGGAGACGATAACAGCGGAGAGAAAATCGCAATTTTCTTCGCAGAAGGAGGCCTGGAATGCTTGCAAACGCACGGAGATGAAGTAAAAAAGTGTGTTGAGGCGAAACAGGATGTGCTGGATCTGAATCTAAACGAAGGCATGCTGAATAATCCCGAAGACTTGAATGATCTCGCCAACAAGATCCCGATTCCAAAAACGGACGAGATCTGTTCAAACATACAGCAGCTTCATGAATGTGCTAGCCTAGGGCTTCGCAAGTGTAAGGACCCTACCCCAGAAAATTTGATGACGGCCATGTTGATGCAAGTTGGAAAAGCTCTGGAATGTAAAGTCACTGAGTTTAAAGTTCGTGAAGCTCAGACAGCTAGTGGAACCGCCCAGCAGTCCACTGTCGCATTGTCATCTCTCATGTTAACGGGCTTAATTGGTATCTTTGCTATTTAAACTTTTGAGTCACTCGGTGCCAACGAATCTTTGTCACTGGAAAGTCATACATACAGAAACAAATTAATTGTACTTTTCTATGCTCTTTATCCCAATGATTATTTTTCTATTGTGATTGGCAAATGCTCATCAAAAGTCGGTAGCTTCTTGAATACTTGAATCTTAGCTTTTTATCCCTTTCTAGCAAAAATTTGAACAAATTAGTGTAGATATAATGTAGATGTTAATATATAAAGTCAGTATAAATCAGCTAGCTATATACGTCTGCTATTATATGTATGGGTATATAGCAAAGACCAAGATATTATGTACTGTGTACTAATCAAAACAATCACGATATGATAATTATGAATCATGAACAATCAATCATTAGCACCCGGCCGGCACCTTGTTCCAGACATTCCTTGTCTCTTCACTACACGCAACCGCGTTTGACATGTTTTTGTAAAACTACATTAAAAATGTACCTTTTACCTTCTAATCGTAATATTGAATGCTACCAATAATTATTTTTACCTAATATAAGTATGTGTAAAAGTATACACACATTGTTCAAATGTGTATACAAACTGAATGTTTTAATTAATATTTACAACTTGGTTTTACACAAAATGACAAAATAAAACGGAGAAGTTCCTCATATTGTTTCAATATATTCTTGTCAGTGCGCTAACCGCTAACTGGTTTCAAAGGTATTTTTTCCAAAATAGTCAAAGTAATTGGTTGTCTCAAATAAGTGTTCTGTGAAAATATAGAGAGGTACATAGTTATATTATGATCCACACTTGAGAGTGTACTAAGTTTGTCATATGTATCCTTGATTTATATTCGATCTTGTAAAGAATAACCACGTATATATACATATGTACATGATTTCATGTTGTAATTAAGATGTGTGTCACTCATTTAATTATATTTAAGTCAATATGCAGCAAAAGCCATTTAAATTTTCTGTTTGTGATATAAACGTCCAGCTTTAAGTTAATCATGACGATGCTGTTACTGTCAGTTAATGTTTAATTTAGAATGATATATTATTGAGGGAGATGGTCAGAATGGGAAGGCTATGTACTTTTAGCGAATGTAATGTTAAGAAGTTTTACGTGTCATATAACTTGAATTTTTGGAAATAAAGTAAACTACATTTACATATTTGTTTGATGGGATCAATTTTTTTTATTGACTGATCGGTATTTTCATTTTAGGTAATTTGTAGAATAGATACGAACGTAAAAAACTAGATTCAGGTATAAAAATTAAAACTTTTTGTGAAAAAATCTATTTCTTCAAAGCAAGAACCGTTGGTTGGGCAAGAAGGGTGCCAGTTGGGCTAGCGAAAAGAGTTTGACTTCCAACTCCAGCTATGAGCTGAGAGGAAAGTGCGAGTGGGCTGGCAATGGTTTGGACGGAATTGGCACGAAGGAGGGGAGCGCTGAGGAGTTGTGGATGAACGAGCTGTTGGGCAACAAGTTGTTGTGGAGCCACAACGGTCTTAGCAACTGCGACTGGAGCAGCTTGGATGGCAACTGGAGCTGGTTGTGCGACAACAGTTTTGGCAATTACTTGGGGGGCAGCGACGATTTGAGGGGCAGCAACAAGTTGGGGAGCAGCCTGGACAAGGGTTGGGACTGAGCGAAATCTGATTTCTGGTTGGTCAACAACAACTTGCTGTTTCACAATGGTGGTCTCAGGGGCAGTGATGGTGGTGCGTCCAAGCAAAGTGGCGCCCAAGGCTGGTCCGACAGCAACAGCTCCAGCAGGGGCAGCTGTGAGGAGTGTGGGGGCAGTGAGCACTCCGGCATTGGCGGAGGCTACGAAAGCAACAAGAACGACCTAGAAAGATATCAAAAGGAATTTTAGGAAAATTTATTGGTGAGAGGGAAATGCACGTAATTAATATAGACGAGCATTCTTCTACTAATTTCATTTCCACTGATATCGGGAAAAATTAACTTACAAGCTTGAACATTTTGAATGATTGTTTGACCACAGTTGATGGAATGATGATTGGATCATAGGAAACAGCTCTATTTATACAGAGTTAACTAGTCTTACATCATGGAATGTGGAGGAATATTGCATCAGCAATGGAATAGTGGCTAAATGCTTTGCATACCACCCCACCCTACCCTTAGTAAAAATCAAGAAGATTCGATAGTCTTATGCATTCTTAAAATTTCGCATGCTGGACATATTCCATCACACCCTGACGATTGGAACACTGAATGCTACAATCGTAGCGAAAATCATTCAGGTAATTCAATACAATTATATTATTACTTTGTTTGACCAAACTTTGAGTTTAACGCAAGTAAGCAATTGCGGTGGCATCATGTTTAGTCGTTTGTTTTAAAGGTGACAAAAAACCTGCTTTGTGGATACTTCTGGGTAAGTTTACTTGTTTAGTAAATACAATAGGGAAAAAGCGACCATAATACCTAATACCTACCTGAAAACTTGCCAGAGAAGTACCGCCTCCGTGCTCAAGTGCGAGAACTATTTCATGAGATGTTTCTATTGCAAAATCATGCAAGTACTCGATTGCACACCACCATGAAATGCCAGCACATTGCAATTACACATCGTTTACCGTTTACACCAATGTTAATGGTAAAGAAAAAGTGTAACGCTTGGCATAATATTAATAGGGTTACATAACGCTGGGCTCAAGGTCAATAATGCGGAATTGGTGATTAGCCATGCTGGAGAATTGCTTTCGACACAAAACTGAATTTTGTGAGTAAAATTTTGTCATAGTCATATACCTTCAAAGCAAAGTGTGCAAAGCACAATAAATGGTGTCTTGAATGATAAAAAAAAATCGTAGGGGCAATGGCAATGCTTGATTATTGATTATAAATGTCCAGAAGCCAGTCAATAGCGCTGCGTAGTCTATTCACTACTTGTCTATACTGCATTCCAAAAGTTAAGTTCAAATGATAGTCGTATAGTGTTAAGAAGCAATTACGATGCAATTGGGGATCTCATCTTCATTTTTCAACCCCATCCAGCACAAAGACATGGCGAGTGGCAAAGAAAAGACTTAACACAGCAGTTTATACAGCTTAAAAGTCCAATAATTGAAACAAAGTGAGAAGGCACCATAGTTCATTTAAAGTATATTTTAGAATGTAATTCATCATAACACTGCACAAAGACATTCTAACACAGCCAGTGATAGCTTCATATTAGTAGCCTGACGCTATACCACGCCCATTTGCAAGGCTGCCAAGGTCAGCGTAGGTAAGTTGTCAGTTTGTCAGCGCCACGATGTTGCTGAATGTTTGACTCTAATTTGCATACAATCGTTACGCACGGAGACGCATGACATGGCTTTGTTGCTCTATCGTGCTATCATAGTCTGCAAACATCAAATTATATGATCCACCTGCATCCGCGTCTATGATCGTCTTTTGATGACGTGATATCGCCAATCATTGAAAGTATCAAATTTTGGTTATCGGATTATGCCACTTTTTATTCCCCGACATAAAAAGATTTAGCTTTAAATAAAAAGAATCCACGTGTTTATCTTGAAAGACTCCACTAAAAGGAAAGAGTATTTCTCGTTTTATTGCTAAGAATGTTTGTGTAAAACACTGCTAATAGGTAACATCATAGATTCACAAAATGTTCTTGGCTTTTACATTTACAGTTACTATTTATAACAAATACGTCGTAACTGCCAATTTTAAAGATAAGGATGCAGTATAATTAAGTTAATTTTAACATAATACATGCACATATAAGTTATCGATTTAAAAAGTTAAGAAAATTGAGAGAAATGGGATGCTATAAAGTTTTAAAACAATGAAAATAGCTCGTTCACAATACAAAAAGTTGAAATGCTAAAAGTAGTAAAAGTGAGATAGAAATTCCGCTAAAATGCAATGTATTTGAAGCGCTAGCATCCCATGGCCACATTGATGTTGAAGTGGATGTTTCGCAACCCAGTACTTTCTCCACTCTCTGAAATATCTCTGCATGCATTCCTTTGTCTATCTTGTTTTGGCAGTTTGGGTCTATTGACTTGAGATCGCATTTTTTGTTGGACTGAAACCTCCTGGAACGGAAAGTAAAAAAGGAGGAAGTAAAGGACCGCATCGTGGGGAAATAACAAAAACAAACGGTTTACCCACAAACACAAATTGATAGAATTCATGTCTTCTACATATGCCGTACACTCATCAATGGAATAGTTTCGATCACAAAGCTTTCCCGACAAAGCAGCCTTTCTTCGAATTTCTAAACAACGAAAAGTTATTCACCCTTGTTTGCATAATAGGTATACATATTGCTTCTCATGTGTTACGTTTGTTCATAAGCACTACGCTAAATGACGTATTATTATTATTTTTGTATGTGGCATACCAACTGTCAGTCGACCCTCCTCTTGACAAATGTCATCGTACAAAGCAAAATATAGCTTTCCAGCAATATCCCCCCTTTGTGGGCTACATTTGTTCAACACATCTATGATTCCCAGCCAGCAAGATTTGTACGCAGTAGTATTTCGGCAAATGGTCATGTGAAGTTCCCTATCAATTTCGTGTATTATGGATGAATTAATTTTATCTTCTGGAGCTGTGTGTTGTGACTCTAAAACTGGAAACTTTTCGGCAACCGGAAGTGTAATTGTGTCGATACACTTTTGCCATGCGTTCTGAATAAAATTGTCATTTATCAGCGTAACATTAAAGCTTTAGAATAGAAATGATAGATGAAATCGAAACTCTTTGGTTGTGGCTGTGTGAAATTTAATCGTTCACATATGTATGCGTACCTGTTCTATCGATGCAATATCATCAAACCCAGGTATGGTGACTGCACATGAGGAAGTAATACTTTCCAGCTCCTGTAGAGGATTTTTCCATGGTCTCCCGGAAATATTCTCATCCTCAGTAGTGTCGGCTTGCGACTTGTTCGAAAGAAATAACAGGGAAAACACGAAAAACTTGTTGAATGCCATTTTGTAGCTGACAGGGTGATTACTCGTACGCGATCACTTGCTTTTTTTTAATTTTAAAATATTTTGTTTTCAGTTAAGTTGTAGGAGGAAAGGTGATGGTATGCGACCATGTTCTCTACGAATACTAATTAATGCCATAAAATCCTATTGTGATAAAATACTTTCTGCATGAACTATTTATTTGTCAACATGAACGCTAAGTGAATCATTCGATGATGGCATTTTATTTTATGTACATATTCTACATTCTTTGTGCGGAAACCTTTAATAAAAACGTCATGAATTGTGAAACATGAGACATACGAAAAAATATCATCATAAATACGATATAATAGTGCGTAAACGTATGCATTTTATTTTGTCCTTTTTCTTTTAAAATGTGCAACTACATAATATATAACTCATAATATTGTACTCTGTAATGGCCTTCCTTCCACAGAAATTAAATGAACTATTAAATTCTTATACAGCTATCAAAATTTAGTCAAAACGTTAGGCAAATCATTATACGTTATAATTTTGTACGTTTTATAGCTTTTGTCTCAATGCAATTAATATAAATAAATATCAGTAAACAAAAAAGACGTGTACTCATTGGTTATGGTCACTATCAGAGGAGTCGATTTAAGTGTGTCCAGCATTTTGACCAGATTGTACAAACAAGTTCATAAATTGGAACGATATATTTTTGTATTTGTGATAGTATAGATGGTCATCTTGATGATTCATAAATGAAATGCTGTAGCTGTGGTTGAAACTTGACCATAGAATGACGAATTTCTTCATGATATTAATATTATGTACGATAAATCACATGCGTGTTTGTCGTTAAACCCGTGTCTTTTACGTTTTCGCACGATTGTAAATTAAACCAGACATCAAAAATCGAAATTACGTTTTTGGAACAAAATGTTTATTAACGAATTAAATGTTGAAATTCTCATTCAGTTTACATCACAAAAATACCATGCATGGAAGAAAGTTTATTATTAATATTGAAACATTTA
>JAQIXW010002537.1:0-15201 GCA_034700685.1 Willowsia buskii | reverse complement strand
AGTTCCATTTCTTAAAATAACACGATGAAGTGTATACGCTGTCAAAATTAAAGGATATTTGGTAGGATATAAGTCGTGCAATTGGGTGCCTGGATGAACATATGTAGACATATGGATTATACAATTAGAGAACAAAGTAAAAAGATTATTGAAATCTACAAGATTCATTTTGAAAAAATAGTCTAATTCTAATTTCGAATGTTTATATGTTTTTTAATCAAAACTTTACATCCAAAATCTTCTAAATGATTAGTTATTATTTTTGCGTTGAACATTGAAATTTGTAAACCTTTAACACAGACGCTTAATGAAACATTAATGCAAATATGATGGTAATTCGAAGTACCTTATTGCAATATTTTTTCTTTGGGTATTCTTATTGCAAAGGCATACTTGTAGTTTGTTTACGAGAGGTAGGAACTAGGAAAGGTAAGTGTAGGGAAATGAACATGAAGGCGCATTTTGAATACGATTTTTATTCTTCCTGTTGAAAACAAGCCCACGGAAGCAGTTTAGTGTTTTAAATGCGGATGTTAAACGTGCTACTGAATATATAATAATATTTGCGTTGTGCTACATTTCTTCCTGTCTAACAAAAACTTACGAAGGCTAGCTCAATCTCCTTTGAAAACATTAAATGGTATGGATGTATAAAAGATATAAAGATATGTAAAACTCACTGATTAGTGATTAGTATAAATTAAAAACCTACATCCTTCCTATCAAATTATCTCTATAATTTCACGAGTGGTGTAGTTATTATGGTGATAATATGCAGCGATATAATAATGCTTTAATGTAGATGGGCACTTTCAATATTCATACTTTATTCACTTTATGACTTTATTTCTAATGTATGTAATTTGGGAAGGAAATGAATTTGAATAATCAAATTCATCCCATCCGCGTAACCTCATTGAAGGGTTTTTGCTGTCTCTTCCGTTATGGCAAATTATGAGATAAGCTATTGATTAGCATATCTCGAAAAGCTCAAATTTATCAGAGAGAGTACTTACAGAAGGGGTCCACCACTGTACACGTATGGGGTGAGCTCAACCGAGCCAAGACCCAAAAGCCCCATGCACAGGGTGGTCATCGAAGCAGGCATTTACCATATTTCGTACCCCTTCCTCGTTTCCATGTACTCTTGGAAAGGGCATGGGGAGGCATCCCCCTAGCACCATACATATAAAAAATTGGGAACGAACTGGTTCTTTTCTTGTGGATTGGTGCATACATGGTACAACAGTTTTTTTATCGTTTTGCTGTACAATATGCACACCATATAATCAGAACGCAGTAAAATAAGTGCATAACATGTACCAACACAATTTTCGTGTTCATTAGTATTATTGCACTACATATTTACAGGATGCAACGTATTAGCATTTCCAGACTTAAAGGCGGGTTTAAAAATTCATGAGAAAATTAAAAATAATTTAGCGCGTATTTTTTGCACATTTAACTAATCAATAAATGTATAAAAATGCATAAATTGATATTTTACTCATTTTTAATTGCAACAACTTAAAATTTAATTTTCGAGTTGAGTAAACATTCTAAAGCCAGAAATATAACGTCTCGGTGAAGTCGGTAGCTTTAACTATAGGTTACTGACAAACCAAAGACAAAATCCAAAAAATTAAAAGAAATACTTAACTCAAAAACCAATTGACTCAAAAATACAATTTGAAATGCATTTTATGTAGTTATCTTTTGTAGTTATACGAATTTAAGTATATATTCACATTTCCGCGTCAATCGCAATTATTTGATTATATGTATTTAAATTACAATTAAATTACACTAAAAATTTACGTAATTAAAATTGTAATTCAATTAAACTTTAAAAAGCCAAATGTAGTTAATTACTATATTAATTGAACGAGTTTTGGCTAAATGTATTTAAATTACACTGAGTTTTTAAATTAGATAAATTATCAGGGATTCAAGTGATTTTTTACCAAAACTCATTGTAATGGCTTCTTTTTCAATACTTTTTGCATGATTAAACTCCTGCAGTGAATATACGCAGGTATTGTATTATTGATTTTTACTATATACAGTGTAAACGCCCACAAAAATTAGTGTTTAAAGCAAGAATCCTGCAGTATTTTAATTAAAAGTAATTGTATTTTAATTAATTGCTTTGGGAATTAATGTATGTAATTGCATCTGTAAGTCAATTGACCCGGGATTCAGTAATTTGTAATTGCAATTACTTGATAATTGAGTGCGGAACTGTGTATGTTACACAGTTCCGTATTTGTCTTTTTACAAATTTACGGATCACCAGACCATCGTTATTGAAATCCCTGATCGAAAATCTCCATGTCACAAGTTCCACCAGCCGACATGCCCCAACAAAACCATATGCCCTCACTTGCAAAAAATATACACGTGGCAACGTTTTTGGAGGTGTTAAAAAGGTACTATAATGAGAACATACACTGTACCACCAAAGGTTACGCAGGCGACTTTGCAAAATCCCCGCCCCCTTTCCAAGATCATAAATATGGTAAATGCCTGCATCGAAGCATCTCATATTTACTTTCCTAGTGAATGCCATACTTATTTTTGCTGTACGAGCAGCACACGTTTTAGAACTTGAAGATAGTGCTAGTTAAACTGATTCAGAATAAATCTCTACCCCAGCCCACCAGCTTTCCTGCTCTTTTGACTTTATTTCTAATAGTGACAACAAAAATCAGCACATGATCTTTAAAATGCACAATTGTTTATATTCTGCACATATTTTTTTATTTTTCGCTTCCTGGCAATCGGCAATTCTTAAACTTGCGCGGACAACATAATATGTATTTTATATACACACAGCTTGTGAACACAGCTCGGAAACAACTAATCACGCATATTTTCATATTAAGAAGAAATAATGCGGCCCACGAATTATACAGATGATTTTGTAGCATATTGCGTGATTCATATAAGAATACTACGGCAGTGATTGCAAGTAGAACTATGTGTACATAGAATATAACTACAACATTGTCGGTAACTCTAAGAGCTCTAGTCTCCTCAACATTATTTTTTTCAAACAAAACATTATCCTCGTGCATCCTCACACGTTTCTCCAAATCCATCCATTGCCTCGCGATTCCTGACTCGAGAACTACAGCTAATCTTTTAAATATTAAGTCTCCAGGAAATCTAACATTGTCAACAGTCCATGAGACCCATTTCGTTCCTATTCTTTCCGTACTAACTGAAATGGTTTTGTAAAGCATACTATTAGGTTCTCCACGTTCTTTTCTTTTATCGAGTTTCATTATTCGGCTTAATTTTAACATACTTTCGTCAATAACGTTAGACCAGGTAGCAAAAGCTGTTAGATCACATTTGCTTATATAATTTAAGAAACCTACTGGATAAGCTTCTGGAATAAGATGGTTGACGACTTCGTAATTTGAAAAGTTGTATATCTTATCAAACAACTTCAAATATTTCTTTGTTTGAAACAAATACTTACTCAAAAGTGTATTGTCGGCAGTTTTATTATAAAGCCAGAGATTGTTCTGTTCATCGTATTCCTCGTTATTCATCCCTCTGCCATAAAAAAAGATATACATAGAATTGTACGTTTCATTGAAATATGATTCAGAGTGAAGTTCTTCTAAATCTGAATATACAGTAAATCCTTTGTCAATTAACTCCTGAAACGTTTGAAGTGGTACTACCCCTAAGGGTGAGCTCAACTCAGTAATGTTTTGACCTTTATATGCGTTGCTAATTATCACACCAACTAAAAGCCACAAAATTGACAAAACATAAACTCCTATTTTTCTGGGACTCTCACCATCATTGAGTCCTTGTTCCAGAAGGATTTGAGGTACAAACATTAAAGTATAGTTTTGTTGTTGTGAATGGCACAATCTTTTTAGAACCTTAATGGTAACACACGAGACAAAAACCAAAATCAGCCGAAATTCAAAATCAAAAGCACTTATATATCCCGTAATAGAGAAGGAGCGTATGTCAGTGCCTCCACATGTTATAAATTTGATTCCAGTGTCATCTAATCGCATGTGAATTCCTCCATCGTCTTTTATAAATACCCAGGCCACAACATCTAATATCCCAAAGTTATCATTGTAGGCAAGATTATCCAGTGAGCTATGTGCCCAAAGGGAAACATTTCCAAAGACTAACTGAGCTAGAATTATTTCATTCATCATTCCCTTTTTGAATGTTTTAAATGTTACTCCCACCAATTCATTGTCAAGCATATCTGCAATAGTTCTGTCCACCATATCAGGGTTCGTTGTTTCAAATGTCAGGTATACCTTATTTTCCCATGAGTTAGTCAAAAATCCGTCCGTGATAACTACTTGTTTCGAAAGATCAGTATATTTAATTATTAGTGTTGTATTGATTTTGGTTCGTGCTCCAGATCCAGAGGTATAATAAATTGTTTTTGTGTTCAACGAGTAGAAGAATTTCAATGGCAGATTTACCACGGAAAATTGATATTCAGAAGCCTCAGAAAAGAGTATGTAACTGTTTGGAGATAAGACAAACTTCAGATTGTCATCTTGTTGCACAATGATCTGAAATCCGTTGTACTTTGGTAACCGGAGTTTAGATGTACAGTCATACTCTTGTCCGCAGTAATATTGATACTCGCGATCCATTAAGTTATACGATAAAATCTACCCACTTAAGGATGTAAGGCGGGGAAAAATTACATCCGAATGACCATTCAAATGAAATGAATGTCGTATTGAATTGGATATTTCATTTTCGCTTAGCCTTAGTTGAAAGTAATATAGCTGAAGATAACAAGGAAGATTTGGGGGATGTGCCGGTGTTTGTTCGAACGTTTTTTGGACGAAAAAATTCATTGGAAGGTTTTTATAGTCAATTTCATACGAAACATTCCTAAATTTG
The DNA here is from genome assembly GCA_034700685.1 of Willowsia buskii. Taxonomy (NCBI): domain Eukaryota; kingdom Metazoa; phylum Arthropoda; class Collembola; order Entomobryomorpha; family Entomobryidae; genus Willowsia; species Willowsia buskii. The sequence continues at coordinate 10,296 of JAQIXW010002537.1, read as the reverse complement.
TTAATTAATGCTGAATGAAAAAAGCTATTTGAATATTTGTATTCTGTGAAGTTTTTGAAAACTATATGGTGAAGAGAATATGTTGTTAAAATCAATGGGTGTGTAAAAGGATGAATGTCTTGTAAAGGTGTCTCGGGCCTCGGGTGGAGTGTATGTGGACAAATGTATAATACAATTGTAGAATAGCTGCAGAAGATGATTCAAATTAGTAATGTTACTGTTCATGTTTAATGCTTAACAGACTATCATAATCTTTTGCAATATAACTTGATAATTTGTTTTGTAAAATTCTGTGTGCTGTATTTTGTTCGTTGAGTGATGATTTTCGTTTAGAATTGGTACTATCGTTTTAAAATATTTGTACGTAGGCGGAGCTATCAGAAAAGCACTTAAGATTTTAAATGTTATACATATTCTTTTTGAAAAGTTATATGCTAAATTAACCGATGTTTTTAAGTATCAGATGGATGTTAAATCCTAATGTCGTTGGAATGTTAATTTATGTTCGATTTCAATGATTCAGAATTGGTGTTCGTGTTAATGCAAAACTATGAAATACGGAAATCAAATATTTCTTTCAAAATAGATGTCTCAGCCCTATCTGGTCTCTTACTATGTCTTGTTTATTTTGCTCTGAGGAATGCTTCCTATTTAGTTACAAAATGATTGTTTTGACTAGTTCATACAACAGATTGTGTAAATAACTGCATAATTAGCTTAAATATCTGAGAAAAAGTAATGTTGTAGGTTCCCCAATATGATTTTAAAATGTTTATCACGCTACGGTTTGTAACTGTTTTTACAAGCTCGACAGACAAATATTCTCAGCAAGGAAATTTGGGTTAACGCTTATCCTTCAGTTTGTCAAAGCACTCAATAATTAACGATAAAACGTACTCCTAATTTTCTATAGTTTTGTGCGAGCAGTATTATTTAGTAGAGTAAGTATTTTGTTGAAAGCATAGCATTATGTAAAGTAAACTATCAAACAAACAACCATGAATACGAAAGTTCTGGAAGTAAGTTTGTGAAATTTATTTGGATACAGTTTCAAGATTTTACATCTAACAGAGTGAAGTACATAAACTTTAGGTATGCAAATAATTTGTGTTTTTGTTTGAAAATATAATGTCCAAAGTTATTGTCATGATATGACACACGTTGAAAATATTATTGAAAATACGCATGGATTGTAATATACTTACTTGCTATTTATGAAGTTGTACACAAATTTACCGTGTAAACCTAAAAATAAAGGTATGCTAAAAGGATATATATTCCATCAAACGTTTCCTATTAAGTTGAGAATGATTGATTACTTATAAAGCTTATTTATATCGATAAAGATTAGTTTAATTGTTTAAGTTAGAATCAAACTTTCAGTTTACTATTTGTAACAAATAAATCGACGCGTACAAACATAAATCACGCTAACACCATACACAAATATTTTTATATTATGAAACAAAAACGTTAGCAAAAGCATTGTTAATTCCAACAAAAGTATTACTACGGTAGCTGTAAGCAAACATATATGCACGTAAAATACAACTACTATGTTGTCGTTAACTCTAAGAGCTCTGGCTTCTTCAATATTTTCTTTATCATATGCCACATTATCGTCATACATCTTAACCCGTTTCTCCCAATTTGACCATTGTTGAGCTATGCCAGACTCTAATATGGCAGCTAATCTTTTAAATATTAACTCTCCAGGAAACCTAACATTGTCGACGGTCCATGAAACTCGTTTTGTTCCAATTACTTCCTTGCTAACTGATATTGTTTTTGATAACGAATTACGCTGTTCCTTCTTGTTTTCTTCCCTCTCCTGAGCAATCATTCTGCTAAGCTTTAACACACTTTCGTCTATGATATCCGACCAACTTGTAAACGCAGTATTGTCACATTTGCTTATGTAATTTAAAAAGCCTACTGGACTCCCTACTGGTATAATAGAATTTGCAATTTCGTAGTTCGAGAAATTGTGAATCTTTTCAAATAAATTCAAGTGCTTCCCCGTTTTAAACATATATTTTGCTAAAAGTGTTGCGTCAGTGGTCTCATTAAAAAGCCAATAGTTGTACCGGTCATCATATTCTTGTCCAACCAGCTCTTTACCACTAAAATACTTGTAAAAGCCACCGTACACGTCTTTGAAGTAAGTTTCGGAGTGAAGCTCTTCAAGATCTGAGTACACAATAAATCCTTTGTCGAGTAATTCCTGAAATGTTTGAAGCGGTACTGCTCCCAAGGGTGAGCTCAAGTCAGTAATGTTTTGTCCTTTGTACGCATTACTGATTACTATACCTACCAAAAGCCACAACATAAAAATCATCAAACAGGTATTTTGCTTGAAGCACTCACAGTCATTGAGACCTTGTTCCAAAAGGATTTTAGGGACAAAAAATCGTGTGCACTTATGTGCTTTTGAAAAGCAGATTTTCTTTAGAACAAAGATAGTCACATATCAAGTAGCAATCAGGAGCAACCAGAACCTATATTCAAAAGCACTAATATAACCAATCAGAGAAAGTGAGCGAATATCCGCTCCTCCACATGTTATGAACTTGATTCCAATGTCGTTTATTCTCATGTGGATTCCCCCGTCGTCTTCAAGCATTATCCAGGACACAACATCCAATACACCATGGTTTTCATTGTAGCCAAAATTACTTATTGAGCTTTCTCCCCAAAGGGAAACATTTCCAAATATAATCTGAGCTAGAATTATTTCATTTATCATGCCCTTTTTAAATGATTTAAAGGTAACTCCCACCAATTCATCTTCTAGCATATCTACAATCGTTTTACCCACAACTTCAGGGTTTGCTGTTTCACGGGAGAGGTATACACTATATTTTTCCAATGAGTTAGTAAGAAATCCGTCCATGCTGACGACTTGTTTCGAAAGATCAGTAAATTTAGCGATAAGTGTTGTATTGATTTCGGTCCTTGCTCCAGACTCGGATGCATAGTAAATTTTGCCTGTATTCAAAATATAGAAAAATCTTAACGGCAGATTTGATACAGAGGATTGCTCTTCTGTAGCCTTAGAAAATAGGTGGTAACTTTTTGGCGACAGAAATATTTCCAGGTTTTTACTCTGCGAAACAATAATTTGGAATGCGTTGTACTTTGGAAGCCGGAGTTTGGACGAACAGTTGTAAATCTGTCCACAGTAGTATCCATACTCGTCATACATTAAATAGTAGGATTGCAACTCATCCCTTTGGGATTTAACTCGAGGAAAAACTACGTCAGAGTGACCCATTAAATAAATCTGTGATAAATAAGCGGTGGATATATGCTCCTTTGTTATGGATAGTTGATAGTAAAATAATTGGAGGTAACATGGAAGATTGGGCGGATGCATTGGTGTTTGCTTGAAGGTGTGGTTGTAGATCTCTGGGATTGGAACTGCTTCGCGATAAACTTCATATGAAACCTTTAATGGTTCTCCTACTGACCTTACAAAATAAAATTTTCTGAACGAGTCTCCAAATTTGTATGTAGTTCCATTCCTTAAAATAACAATACGATGAAGTGTATACGCTGTCAAAATTAAAGGATAGTTGGAAGGATATAAGTCGTGCAATTGGGTGCCATAATTAATGTATGTTGTAAGATGTAATATGCAATTAGAGAAAAGACCAAAAAGATTATTGAAATCCACCATTTGATCCATTATGAATCAATTCACAGTATAGTAGATTTACCGTAATAGGATTTTTTAATCAACTGCGATTATTGAGCTATGTATTTAAATACAATACATTTGATAGCTGAAACTGGCGTGTTACATATGTTAATGCAACAGATGTAGGAAGTACCTGATTGTAATATTTTCAAAATACCTGTACGAAAGCATGTTTATGTGTTGTGCTTACGGAAGTTATTTACTTTAAAACGAGCCTTTGACATAGGGACGAATATAGTGTCAATTTTATATAGTATTTTGTTTCTCCTTCCTGGTGCAACCAACACCAACATAATACAACTATGTTGGAGTTGTTTATTTTGAATATTTAAACATATACATTCATATGTTATGCAGATAGATAATAGTAACATTTTAAATAGAAGAGCTTGAGATTATAAAACTGTATTTTAATATTAGTATCGCAGCCTGAATGAAGCCCAGGGACACACTTTAGAATCAATGGCCACATAATTGAATGCGTGTACGTGGGTACTGTTTAATTGCCAGCATCATTTAATCACGGTTTTTGAGATTTAGGAATTTACGTTTTGAAGCGACTATTACTTTCTTGATTTACTACATTTTATCTTACTAAGGACCATAAAAGATGAAAAAATATTTGTTTAATATGGTGACAGTCTTAGAAAAGTGCATATCAACATTTCACATTCCAATCTACTAATATTTGCAGTGGGTAAAATCCTGATGTTGCTATGTGTAAGGCATTGATGCAAAGAAAAGATTTACGTATGTATATGAAAATACATTTTTATCACCTCTTTTAGCAAACAAATGCGATTTTAATCAATACTAGTGCTAAATTCAACATGCAACGTTTGGTTCTTTAGTAACCAGTTAAATGTTTGGTTATTTAGCTTGTCACACGACAGAAAACTAAAACCTATAGACTTAAATTGCATAAGCACAATCGAATTAATCATGTTTTTAGGGCATTACACTTAGCATGTTAATGTTTTCAACTGTTTGATATGAGTGCTATATTTTATGAAAATACCAGTAAACATATAGAAGAAAACAACTACTTTAATAACAGAGTTCATTACTCAATAAAATAAAATATATAAAATTTAAGTAATTAATGCATTAGATGCTAGAGGCTTCCAATTTTATTGCTTAAAACTATATTTAAAAGTATGCGAACGTAACTATTCCAAAATGTTCATAACTGAATATTTTTAGAGTCCCGTCTTATGCACTAGTCGTTTATAACCTTTTTAAACATGCAGATAATACATGGGATCAAATTTTGTAGTAATATGCCACGAAGAAACTCTTCCTAAGAAAATCTGGACTATTGCTTGTATTTTTAGATTTCTTAAAGAATAATGAAATGCTGAGCGATCTATCCTGCAGTAAAATCATGCAGTAATGACAATTTTCCCCAGATACCATACAACTTGTTGTGTCATATAAATTTATCTTCAAACATTACTATTGTCTGAAAAAAATTTGAGAGGTGGCTTAAAATATTGAATTGAATCTTTATTGAGTCTAGCCATATTCAGTACAAAAGTTCTGTTATTCTTTAGCTAACAATAAATAATCTACTAAATAACTACTTTAACAAGTCATAGATTATCTTATATTTAGTTTTCTTGTAATTAATCCTTAACATTATCAAAAAATTTACCGAAGCTAATTTTGTTTACATCAATGTCCCTACGTAATTTATTCCATAAAATTGATGATCTGTAATGTAGACTGTTCTTAAAACTCACCGATGATATATTTGCTTAATACTAATAATAAAACACATGAGAAAACATTGATTATTGCTAGCATAACAAAACGCATTATATTGAATATATCAATTACATTAATTTGTGTATTAATGTACTGCCAACTACGTAATTAGATCCTCCACGCGCTACAAAAATAATTATGTCAACAGTTTTTATACCACCTTGTTTGACACGGATTTCCATCGCGAAATCGATAAAACTTAAAGCCAATGCTTCAAACCTCATTTGAGAATAGCTTGCGGTAAAAAATAGTTTCAATAGGTAAGTTCTCGAGGCAGTATATAACTTCTCAATATTTTTCCTTCAGTGTTATCCAACTGCCATGGAATAGAATCCTGCTGCAGAAAGCCTTTCTACGAATGTCAAATCCAAAATATTTGGACTCTTAAAATGTCTTTTTTGGCGACTAAATAATTGCGTTGGAATAGGTGTATTAGGTGTTATCTGTATCTAATAAGTTTATTTCCCAATTGATTCAAAATATTTCTAAAAAAAATAATTTTGCAATGTTTTGATTTTCTAACAATAAGTTATTAGTAAGCAAACAGCACACGTTACAAATAATATGGAATATGTTGGCGTGTCTTTGTGAAAAGATAATGAACAAAGACAAAGATCGTTCTTGCTAGAATGATATGGCATTATTAACACATATCTGAATGCATTGCCCCAAAGAAGTAAAAACCAAAATGTATCAACACTTTATATTCATGTGTTTTACAGCATGTAAACAAAACCGAGCACGTGTTTCTGTCAATGTGCATTGAATATAATCGAATCTCCTTTTCCTGTCACCTGTCATGTTAACATCACACCGCACTCGGCAAAATTCTCATAAAAAATAAAATACAACAAAAGTGCTACTTGGTTTGAATAATGATCATTTGTTGCTTTAATTAATAAGTAACAACTAATCATTAAAATGTCAGGCTACGTACTTTTCTGTACTGTATGTAATATAAATTACTCTTCCGACAAACACTGGAATCTACATTTAATCAACGGAAGGCATCAACAACTGGCTAAGAAGGAATTGTGTAAATGGGACGAGCAACTGAAAAAATGTGCTGTGGTGATTTACTCCAATTTTTCTCTGGTGACCAGTTCTGCAGCAGGAGCGGAAATGATAATTGAATACTTTTCGAACAACAGACGAATGATGGTCTCAGACTTCATCATGACGGAAACTCGACCTCGCACTGCAATTATCCAGTTTGAAAGCGAGTTAGTTAATTTGAATTAGTATAAATTTAGCATTCCTTAAGAGTAGTGGATTTAATTGTGTGAGTCTGTGAATGCAAGCAGTCCAGTCTCTAACATTTCGTTGTGTAATTTTTGATTTTGTCTGGTTACAGTGCAGAAGTCATGGAAATGTTCTCATCGAATGAGGGTCCCATTCTGAAAATTAATGACAAGCTGGTGCAAGTGCGGCAACTTTGGAAACTGTTGGAATTGGAATGTAAGGTTTGGAGTATATATTGGTATGCAAGTATTTTTACTAAAATATTTTTTGCAGATAAGTAAAACCTAACCCTAAGCTGTTTCATTTCAACATTTAGGGGAGGAGCTTGTGCTGAGTTTCCAAGATGACGACACGGAAACATCCATGGCGATTCCAATGAAAAAGTTGCGGTCCCTCCCTCTCCCAACTTCAAAAGTGGTATTGGAATGCCTCAAACAAAATGATAACTGCATCTCATCGATTCGAGAGGAATTCCAGGCTATTCTGCAGGAAATGAAGATACCTGACGCTGAGTTTAGTTTGGTGGAAGGAGTGATTCGTGAGACAAAACAACTTTTCGCTGAAACAATACCAGAATGTACTGCAGGCCTGTATCGTTATAACTATTTGAAGCTGAGGAACTCTCATCATCTTCAGTACAATGAGTACTTAATTTTTATGTACGCTCCAAAAGGTACGCAGTAATCACATAGCTGTATTTACTTTGAAAGTTCCAAATATTTCTGAACATAACTAAACTGAATCTAAATCATTTTATTTAAGATGTGGATGGATACGTATCAGGCTTCAAGCTAGACTTGCTGAGACACTACTTTAAGCCAAGTACTGATAAATCTGCAGAATTTCCCACTCTAAATTCACTTGCCTCCGATAAAGAAACTGAAGTTCAAAGAAAACTCGGGTGAGTAACAATAACAACAATGTAAAATTCATTTCAGTTAAGCACATTAAATATTGGAGAATAACTATTTTTACGATGGTATTTATCACGTTATAATTTATAATTATGATTTATTAGAACTAATGGTGACTGGTTTCGACTCATTCATCCCGGATCCGGAATCCGTTTTAAAATCTGCACACATGCAGATTCACTATCTGAACTGCAGCTGTCAAGACTGGTCGCTTACTATTGTGAATTTGATTCGAGAATCAAGCCACTCCTGGCGCTACTCTATCACTGGGCAAAAGTTAATGATGTCACTCTGGCTCGGGAAAGGTATACGAAAGCAGCCGTGTCTAAAGCACCTGACCCAGTTTGCTTAGAGTGGCTTCTTCTTTCCTTCCTCATCAAATCTGAAAAATTGATGCCTACTCCAGCTGAAATCATGAACCGTCCACATGAACTCTTAAAGCTGAAAGAAGTGAAGCGAGATGTGGGATTCAATTTTGATGTGGTGTTTGCTCGAAATTGGCAAAAGCAAGAAGGCTTATCATCCCCACCGCCTGAGGAAACTGATGAGTTTATTTTGTCGGTGGTAGAGTTACTTTTTAAATTCTTCCGCTTATTTGGCGAAAGGAAATCTGTTCCATGGTTTCTGAGTACAAGAGATGGGGTTCTTTTAACTAAGAAGCATATTCTTCAAAAGCCACAGTGGTCTTTGGCAAAGTTATTTTGGAACATACAAACCCAAAAAAGTGGTATTATTCCTAAAGTTGTGGTGGTTCATCCATTTGTTCAAAGTTGGAGACTGAGTGTGAATAATGAAAAGTGGTGCGAAAATGTTCAACCGGTTATGTTGTGCTCAGCTCAGAAGCTTAGAAGGTTTCATAGCGTGTTGAACAATTTGCTTATCTCTGGGAATCATGAAGAACAGTTTTCAATGTCGCTTAGTGAAAGTTTATGCGCTAAGATTGGTACTAGTTAAGGTATATAAAAATGTCAAGTAGTTACCGCCTCTCAATATTTTTTTGTAATACGTCTAAAAATTACGATTGTGTTTTCAAATAAACTAACTGGTGAAAAATATATTTCAATTCATTGGTGAAGTACCAATTAGAGTGATAAAGTGTGTGACGAGCAATCTCCCCAATTATTTATTTTTATTATTTCTTACGTTTGTGGTATGTGAATCTGAAGACTCTTGAAGAAAGTTTTCATTCAAAAATAAATGAAAAATATAATAGGCATGCTCGATCGCCAGAGAATCATTCCAAACACATCAAGCACAGTTATCATCATCAGATTAATAGGTGGTGTCAGTAGGAAAAACCTTAATGAATACGAAATATACTATACCATAGTATCATAGGATCCTATGATATATAAGCTCGTGTGGTTCTTTATTTTTGATTTTAGTTTCTTCTAAAAAAATCATAAAGTTAAACAGAAGTAATGTCATAAATGCCGTATATACCTTGATGTACAAATACAAAAATTAGACATATCAATTAGGTAATATGTATGCAATAGGTGATATCAACTCGGACATTGTTTTTCTTAGCTTTTAAATTAATTTTCTGGTATGTATGGCCACAGTGCGACATTTACCACATTTGCCAAAAATGCTGACATCCTGACTAGGGCAAGTTCATTAAGCACTCACAAGGTCCAATAAAGATTTTACAGTTTTTTACACAATAAAGCTCTTTTTGCAATAATCGATCCCTGCGGCTTAGAACGATAGGATGAGTTATTCGCCATTTGTTCCTAATTGCATTTGTTAACTTTATCCCAGAATTATTCACTCTAGAGAGGGCATAAAAGCAGTGCATGGTTCTGAACAGAGTGTACTAAAAATTGAAAAATCATAGTCCATTTGTAATTTTTGTAAATTTATAGTGAAAAAACCATAGAATTCTTAAAACTCTCACCAATATGTCCATAAAGAAATACTGCCACTTATCCCAGCTTGCGCTCGATTTTATAAGTTGAAAAATGCAAAAGATTCAAATATTTGCCCCGTTCCTAACTCCGTGAAAAAGAGAAACAAAGTAGTTGCAAATACGCTTCTGTGTAGTTTCCTGATTAGATATTCAAAGTGTCTGTAGTCACGAACAAGCTCTTTCAAAGGATACTTTTCGAAATTGCCATGAACAACTGCTGCTGTCATAGATTTAAGAACAAATTCCAAATGCAATGTCAGAACACCAGGAAAACAAAACATTGCTCCCCAACCTGCAATGCAAGCTATTCCATTTGCGTTTTCAATTGTCCAGTAAATAAATTTTGTAAAGGGATTATCAGTCGACTATGGAAATATGAGATATATAAAGGATGGGTCTTCCTTAGGACGGTCCCAGCATCCACAAAAAAAGTTGAGAATTGTAGTGAAGTCAATGATCAAATTGTGAAAAAGAAATATTCCTACTTTCCATGACTTTTCTCGTTCAGGTTTCCATAAAATTTTAGGATCTACACTTGATTCACATTTTGCCCAAATTTTTCCATCAGATATGTTTGATTTTCATCAGCAGATTTTCATTAGGTAGATAGCGGATGTTCTCTATGATTGGCTTACAAAATTAATCAAAACTGACTATACGTTAAACAATAAAATATTCTTTATTGAATGCAGTATGAAACCCGAATTCTTGAAGGCAGAGTTTCAGGATAGTATCTGAGAAATGTCATTAGTTATAAACAG
>JAQIXW010002536.1:0-15205 GCA_034700685.1 Willowsia buskii | reverse complement strand
GTAATTTTAATGACTTCTTTTGATGATGATTCAAATCATTTTAGACCGGAACGCATGAAAAGCACAGGACCATCTGCTGTAATAAGAGATTCAAATAATGCAAAAAGTCCTAAAGTACATAATATGTCTAACTTTTAGTGAATATATTACCATTAATATTTTGAAAAGTTGAAAAATGTGTGCTGCAGGGATAAATCATGCTATCGTACTCAAGCATCTTTGTTTTTAATGCTGCATTCTTCCCTTTCTCTGATTATAACGTACATAGCTGTAACGGTAACTATTCATTCCATAAGTAACTTTTATGATTCCTTAATGTTTCCAATAGTATTGATCTAAACGCTCTTCGTATAAATTGGCGATGATATGTACACACTGCAGTAACTAAGTATGTATATGCAACATCAAAAGAAAAAGTCTGATCGATTCAATATGACATTCGTGATCTCCAGTCTGCAGTCGTTTTAAGATTCAGCAAGATTTCATGTTTAATGCTTCTGTACTGCACTAGTTTGAGTAAAATTACCCGGGAATACTATCCATAAATATTAAAGAACTTTTATATTAGAAAAATCCATTCTTTGGTAATTGATATCTACAATACTGAAGCTTATAATATTAATATAAAGTCCCCATAAAATTTATGTAAAATCTATTTTATGTTTTTGTATTCTCTGTGTTGAAGGTATTACACAAAGCACAAAAGCCTGAGAGAGAAATGAGGAATATTGTATCAAGATAATACATATTGTTTAGAAGTATAGCCTTAACCTTTGCCTCGTGCTCGGGCAAATGTGTATACTTTTTTCTTCCAATATAAAAGCTACTGTCACGAGTCATAATTAGCAACGTTATACATATAAATGGAAAGTATGTTACTAGTACTAGAGAGAGACTCTCGGTATAGCATTACACGATATTAAGTGCCTTGATAGCCATATATGGAGGAATTGACAGTTGGACAGCATTGCAGCTTTCACTGTCCTTGCAAAACTTTGGAAACGAAATTCCCATCAGTAATACTTAGCATCAATATTTTTATACAGGACAAAGGGTTGGTCCTACTAGTAGACACGTGTCACCTTACTCAACTAAAACTATGGACATTCTCACGCTAGTTTCACAACACATTGCATTGCAACAACTTTAACAATGCAATGAAGAAAAATATGAAGACAGAGAAAGCATCCTGAAAAATCCCGAGGGTGCACTTTTAAAATACAGAGAAAATGGCATGAACATTGTCGAGAAACACCGTCAAGCATTTCACATTAAAAGAGAAAAATGTGTTTTTGTTTGTACAACATTTGTATTAGTTTTTACTACTTCAAAGCAGTAATAAAAGATTGCGAGCGTTTCACAACTTACCTTGCGTATTTCGCAATGACATCCGAAATCTAATGCTGTGTCTGGTTCGCGATATTATATTTTGCGGCTGTTGCTGCTGATGTTGCTCGTCAGTTTGTATGGGCTGGTGGTTTTGATGCGCTTTGCGAATTATTTTGATTAGAATGGCAGTGTAAGTAAAAATGATGACAACAAGTGGAGCAAAGTACATTGCAGATACGGAGAAAATACTGTACATCCGGACGTCTTCTGTGTTCTTGAGAAATTCGTTAGTCACACATTGCTTAAACGAGGGATATTCTGGATGTGAGGCAAGACTGAAGAGAATCGCCTGCAAATAATAATAAGAGGGTAAATCATGTTAAACGAGCGGTAATGATGTGCAAAAATAGTTGTTTGAGTCTTTCTTTGCTTTCAAGGTTTCTTTTGTGGATGAAGAATGGAGCAGACCCATTTTATGTAAAACTTCAAACAAAATTCGCGTGGTTAATCGGTTTTAATCTTCTGTAGCCTTGCTTTGATATTTAGTAGAGTGCACCTAATATGCATGTTATACACGTTCAGACATTTCTTCTCATTTCTAAACAGTTAGATAATAAGTACGTCATAAACCACACAAGTAAAAGTTTTGTTAGTAGCATAAACCCCAATATAAATCTTTTAACAATAAAATAATGAGTGTTAAGCAGGGTTTCTTTAGTAGTCACACATTATATTCAAAGCTACTCAAGTGAACAGCCAAGACAATCTAAAATAATAGGGGATGATTGTAAAATATTGCAAAGCCATCAGCCATCTTCCTTAAACAGAATGGCCTGGCACCACAGATAACGGTGGTAGCTTCCGAGTGAAAATACACATATTTCGCTATTTTCCCATAAAGAGGAGTTACAAATTAGCAAAGTGTTATAGTAAATTAGTTCATTCTACTGAACTACTTTTTCCAATTGCCATGTAGGAACTTGAACACACAAAAATCTGAACCCGCCTCGCAAGCGGGAGAGTAAGTGATTTTTTAGCCCTCTCTAGACCTGAAAGTAAGAACAATAAACTTTGCTGCCTCATGTGTAAAAATCTGTCCTGTGGGATGCTCATACGGCAAAGTAATCTTATGAAGTATTTAGGAGCACGGGAAAATCCAAACAATTTTCCGAAAACTTTTGAAAGTATGTGCATAGGTATATTGCGAACTGTGACCATGAAATAAAGAAACGCAAATTCTGTTACGCATATACCATTTGTTGAAATGACATGTAGTAAGTATACCTACATAATGAATGGAAAAATTCAGAGAAATGTCTCCTTTCTAAATTTAAAAGCGCATGGGAAATGAACTTTGTAGGTAAAGTGGCATCAACGTCCCCTCATCTCAACTCCCATTTTCGCATAATATTATGTATTTGTACCCAGTACTTTTACATACCTGAGTATAAAGTAAATTAGGAACCTAGAGTAAAACAATAACATTGAATGCGTAACAATAACATTTCCTTTAACAAATGCACCACCCATCAAAGCTAGTTTGCTTTTGTTATCACGAAAAAATAGTGTGTAATAATATCATAGTGTAACACCACTGAGATAAACATAACAGGTCACCTTCAGGTTCCCAAAATAATCATGAGATAATCATCAGCATATTATTGTACAGATAATAACCTGTTGAGAATATGTGGAACTAACACTGTACCTTGTACATACATCAAACTTCAACAAATTTTACCTAAAGTTTTCATCTACAACAACAATGTTTAAAATAACACACATGTGAAACGATTGTTTGAGCTTGAAAGGGAAGAACAAAGGGTTTGGAAAACAAAGTTTTCTCTAACCCTCTTTGTGCCCTTTAACACTGAAAATGTTAAGTACAGACAATGTAGCTCTGGTTTGAAGGATTTTTGAGCAAGTAGAAGTAGAGGCAAAAGTTTATGGAAAGATCAAAGCTACCTGAAGTAAGTAAAGGAATGAACAAAAAAGTTCTTACATTCACCCCCACATTTTTTTTGCAAAAGCACACGTCACTTGCTCCTAAAAATTTACCGTATGTATGATGAACATTCTTCATTCATAGTTCGCTATTTAGAGGTACTTTTCATTGTTTGCCTTCAAGGTAATTTATTTATTCTCACATAATAACTATACAAACTTTCTCCCGCAAACTATGTATTTCATTCATCCCATTTACAGTAAAATATGTGCTGTTAGAAATTTTCTCGAAAAGCACCGGTCTTGGGAAACGATTGATATATTTTATGAATAGATCGTCATTCTGCAAGGAATTCCAGACTGTGTACACATTAAAATACAGCTACGTTCTCGCCTCGCTTCTCCCAAAACTTTAATAAATCTTGCTTCATGAAATATTTATTTGCTCATGATAAAACAGGTACACTGAGTTAAAAAGTGTTTATGGGGTAGGAAAGGAACGAGTCTTTAATCTCACTCCACAGTTTTCGCTTCGACATAGGGTGAAGCTTAATTTTCCTGATGTTTTCCTAAAAAGAAACAAACGTTCCATTTCTATATTAATTCTAGATTTAAAACAAAGCCGCAGAGTGCAGCTTGTCGATGCACTACTTATCATCGTTTACTCTGCATGCCTATATATTTGTACACTTCATGAATTTTATATATTTGAAAGCTTACACTGCCCACAAAGAAAGTGTTAGTGAAGTGGTTAAGTAAGTACAGCCGGGGAAACAAGCGTAAACTTAAGGCAATTGCAAATCTTCTTCGTCCTTGTGTCTCGTAACTACCAGATGTGTAGATGCTTGAACGCTTTGACTTTTCAACGACTGCAAAATATATAAACACTTCAAGTCTAGAACCTTGACTTTTGGATTTAAGCATACCAAAACAATGGTGGAAGTGTGTAGTTTTTCCTTGTGTGAGAAGTTCATTATTTTACAATACCTTTAATTTTCAAAATCTGGGACTTAAGAAGTCTGAATTTGGTGTTCTCCATTTTCAACTTTTCGTATATTTAAGCCCCTGTCATTTTTTTGCTCCCACATTCAGCAGATAAAAGTTGCTCGGTTTGCGTTTGCTGTATATATTTTATTTAGAATATGGATATGGATATAAATATGGAACAGATTTTCTTGGCTTATGTAGGCATACTTCACTTTAGACATATGCTCAGACAAGTAAAATGAATTAAAGTGGCATTTAAAATGGTAAGACCAAAAATGCAACCAGATTAGAAGCTGGTTCCGCTCTGAAAGTAATATGAAAATGCCATATTGTACTTTCACAATGGTCCAAGATTAGCAGGCATATACAAAAGCATAAAATAATACCACCCATATATGTAGGTATTCACAGTGGTGGTGGGAAACTCATCAAAGGTGTCTCCATGTGAGAGTCACCTGTCACCTCTGTCATACATAGGTGAGAGATTCACAGTGAGTCGCTTGGTAGAAAGTAGTCATTTCCGTTCTGGTGAACCAAAACTGACAACTAGGCCATGTAAATAAGCAAAAGGTAGTGGAAAATTCAAATTAATCCTAATTCCGTTTGAGCTTATCACTGTCACTCTCTTACTCTCTTCATAACTTTGCAGATGAACAGTTTCAGAACTTTCTCCACTTTCACCTCAACCTTATCGCGTACTTTCATTTTCCCGGATCAGGATCTGCCGAGCCATCATTTACATTATGATGTGCTAAGCTGCTGTAGACATGATAACCTGGAGGATTTTAACTTTCTAAGTGGTCTAAATTATTGTCGTAGAACTGGATGAAAGTATCTGGTTAAATTCACACAACCATAAACTTAATGCGATGGGCCATCAGCGCATTGACATTAATAGTTTCCAAATAGAGCTTCATAGCTACCGGTTTGAATATAGATATGATTTTAACCTCAACACTAACCATAAAAGAATGACGAGAACTGACAGCGTGCTCAGAGAAGAATAATGGAAGATCTGAGAGGAGAAGAAGGAAGAGGAAAAATTTAATCTGCATGAACATTAGACAGGTTCATCTTTTGTAAAAGTCTCTTACAAACTATGATGAAGAAGAAGCGTATGCAGCACTTTCATGGAAATTTCATACAGGTGCATAATGGGCTTTTGCTACATTTTCAATTTCGTAGAGTTCCTACATATTTTCATATAGTTAGCTATCCAACTTGTCGACCTTTTCAAGCAGCGAGTTTCCAAACAGTTTGAGTTCTCTTCTAAAAATGGAAGGATTTTCTCTTGTATCCACTTTACGCATAAAGAGTTATATCAAAATTCTGAGTAGGTACGAAATGGTGTGAAGGAGGGATTTACACCTAAAAGCATTTCGAAATAGACTTCCAACCTAAAAGTAGCGTAATAGTATGTACGCTGTTTGTAATAATCGACTACCTCTACAGTGTAGATATATCACATTTTTAAAAGTTTACGTGAGCTGAAATAATCACATGAAAAGATAATACTTTATTGGAGAAAAAATCATCCTCAAACCGAAAATGGATGCGGGGAGTCGGTCCACACATGAAGCACATCATGTCAGACGTAACCTCCTAAGTAGACTTTCTTGTTCTTATTCCATTTGAATCTTCGTGTGTCTTATAAAACCTTTAATGCAAGTCTATAAATGTACATAATAATACCTACTTAGTTCGCTATTATACGACCTTTCAAGATGATACATGGATATCCCACCCACTGCTCACACTCTTACAAGCATTATACTCTGCTCTATTTAGTTTGCTCTCCTGCAGATATTATTCCAATGCAATGCCATGAAACAAGTAGGTATACCTAACTATACGTAAAGTGACTATAATATCATTGATAACACTAGCATACACAAGAGTAGTAAAAAATTGTTTTTTTTCACAATGTATTATTACAGTTCAGTAAATTTGCAATGTACTGACATATGGAGTTTTAAAGAAATCATGCTGCCCTGCCTAGGGTGGAGTTCAGCTTTAAACATACCTACTTCATAATGTGGTGACAGAGAAAATGAAAGAATGACCTCACTTCACTAGTTCCACTGTTGCCTTTCAACCAACCGGGAAAAACCTTTGCCATGATTATGCAAAGTGTCACATCTCAAAAAATTGTTCAAGTTCATGAACTGGAAAGCAGAAAAATGAGCTGGAAAGAATCCAAAATTATAATCTCACTAGGCGGAAAGAAAAATGCATAAGAAAATGTTGCTGTTCCATCACGTTAAACGTCAAGTCACAATATCCGAATTTAGTTTAATGACTCTCATTTTGGCTGTGGTGAAAGAAATTGTTTTTTTTTTACTTAAATTGAGTAAAGCTTCCCTCTCATCCTTGCCTAAAACGAGAGAAAAATTCCATGCGTAAGCCAAGTAATATGTATATGTATGGAATGTGGCATTTTAGGGAAGAATGCAATTTCAGGCTAATAATAAATGATACAAGGCCGGAAAAGAGAAATGGAAAGATTTGAGATATCGAGATCCTCGCGGTGGTTGGCTTTTCTCCCTTTGCGTAAGGGCAGCACAAACATAGGATTGGTTAGAATGAACAATAAATATAGAGCAGCAGCACTTGCTACTTTTAGCACATTAGACTTTTACATTTTTTACCAGTTATGCAGTCGTGTCCTACAAAATCAGTCACTATTCATTATGTGAATTGGGTGTACCATGTGTACACCATAATATGTTGGAGTCATACTGTTTGATTTACAGGATTCATGATTCATAGTTTTTTTCTTCATAATGCAAATATAAATATCTAGAATAAGAGAGGCTGAGTAAAGTAAAATGGATTCTATTTGCAATTCTAGATAGTTGTCGTATATGTTGTCACCCAGACACGGCAGGTATCATAACGCTGTAGGCGTGGCCAAAATTTGAAATACCTACCATAATCCCGGATCATGCATGAGCGTCTATTTGTTGACATCTTGTTGCATCGGTGCCAAACGTGAACCAAAGAACTATGTTTGATCTTATGTTGTTCCCCATATATTATAAATTGTGCCAAAAGATAGTAGTTAATGGTATCTTGATAACAAGTTGCAAATTCGTTTAATGTATTGTAAAGTTGGATAGAAGGAATACCTCGAATTCTATCGTATGAAAGTTCCGACAATATAATATTTTAGAAAGAAAGAAAAACGTGGTTTTTATGGTTTTCGGAATAAACCCTTTCAAATATGTAAGAGAGAATAAAGCTCATATAAATCACCTACATACAACACAAGCTTACCCCCCCACACAAAAAAAAGAAAAGCTGATCAAACAATGGGATTTACTTCCAATGAGCTATGATATGCTATTTCTATACTTCTTTTGCTTATTTATCAGGATTTACGCAAATGTAAGAATAATAGACCTAGGAATTTTAGGGAACTGAACCGAAACCTTCACCTATTTTGCTATAGGACGACTTCATGTCTTCAAATAACTCGTTCCTTTTTCATGGATTACTCGAATTGATATCATTCGAAGCGAAATACAAACCATTGAAGTGTCATTCCAACATAGGTAACAAAAGTAATTCCTAAACATTCATATGCACGTAATACGTGTAGAAATGAGCCAATATATATGCATTTAGAATCTATGATTTTATTTTTTGATGATGTATACATCGTTTTTAATTTACCGTTGACAGATTCGAAGAATAAAGGAACTTATAAATTACTTTTTACAGTTTACTTGATTCTTACGTCTTACAGCCAGTAAGGTAAATAAATTGGGAAAAGTTACCACACATTTTTACTGTTGACAAAGTAATCAAAATAAAATGATTTTATTCTTCGTTTAGGCACATTTGTGGCATAACTTTTGTAACTTTTTCATGCCATAGTGTGTCCGGGACATGGGAGACACAGTAGAATGCATGGCAAAGAAGAAGACTTTACTATAATGTGAAATTAGCATTAAAAAGTTGATATACTTTATATAATCCTTACATCACACGAACATTATTTTAGTTTACATTTTTGCCCATACGACAAACAACGTTTGAAAAGTAAACAATATTTTTATGTATGAAATGATAAAAGAAAAAATTTGCACAACGTAAGGCATCGTAAGGTCATCTGGCAAGTGCTACAAATGATGGCAGTATGGCAGGTTGCTACAAAAAACTTCGTGCTATACTTTATTTATACCAAGTTATTTCAATCCCTCCAATTTTGGTTCGCTGTGTGTACATAAACTGATTTCATTTCACACTAAAAGTAAACTACCACGTCACGCTTTCAGTCTTGCTTCTCATACATTTCATTTGGCTGGATTTGATGTTTCGTGTGTTTTCTAGAAAATTTATGATTATTACGCATCGCATAAAACAGTATCATCAAAAACCAACAACTGCATGTGGCTGCTGTAACTGTGTACATAAAACTGAGACAGTCAGTTTGGTACAAAATGTATAGCATCATGAAGCAATGTCACTTTGCTGTTCTCTCCGATTATAATATTTTTGAATTTCTCTTTCAACACCATGTGCATGTGACCGTTACTCATTAATGGATTAGCATATATTTTACACTTCTTTTCTGATAATGGGATAATGGTGCTGCATATCACAAGCGAATCAGTTTCACTGGATTTGCAAACACACTTGCGAAAATGAACAAAACGTCAAATTGACGTATTATGCGGTACATAATATATATAGCTGGAAAGAAATTTCAAATAAAAATCAGTTTCCCTTTATCATGATATGCTGACGCTGGCTAGAAAAATGCATGACATTCTAACACCGAAAAAGAAAATACAGTTTGAAGTAAATTACCGCACAAGAAATAATTTACTTTGTTAGTGGTACGAAAATATGGAAAAATAAGCTTAAGTCATAAGTAAAAGACAAAAAATGATTGACTACTGCTGAGCTTAAAAAGTCAAGTATAGAGCCATTTGAGAAAGTCTAATAAAATCTACATTGTGTAGGTGGTAAATTTAGAAAACAGAATTGAAAGATGCAATCATTTTAGATTGCTCATACAAGATTAAAAGATGCCTACCTATACAATTTTATTAGTTTGTTTAGTTCATTATGTCTACTTAAACTTAGGCAGCACTGTTGTTTGGTAGCTCTATATACATATAGTTTGTAATTCCCGTCTTCAGGCCTAAATCATGTACTATTTTTTACCACAATTCATATTATTATATACATGCAATGTTAATAATATAAAAATGAAGCAAGACTTTAAACAACCCCGTAGTGAAAAAAGTGTTATTTTATAAAGTACTACACCTCTTGTCTGTAATCTGTAATCTGTAAGGCTATGATGAAACCTTTTCCCTTTGAAGATAGAAACGAGCTGCTTCGGCATCTTTTCAACAATTCCCTGTCTATTAAATCGTCATAATACACACACAGCAAAAGCTGTACCTCTTTTATCATTCATTTGCTGCAAATCTCTTGGAACAAATCTTACTGTGGGGGCAACGAGGCTTGTGTTTGTGTAGGAAACAGAAGTTCAGTAAAAGTAAAGTAAAAGGATTAAGACATACGAGGTTTTGTATCAAGTTTCCAAATACTTCGTGAGGAGATTTGAGAGTTAGGTTCAATTTCAGTATCTCCGCTAACCACTCTCCGCCAAGATTTATTATCGTGGACATTCCGTACAAAAGAAATGAAAAAAAAGCTCATAGGTAACGTAATAACAATAACCTTGTAGAGCCTACCACACATATATGTGTAAGTCCGTGACGTAAAAGCATAATGTAAAAGTTTCCTTCATCTACAGAGAAAAAGCAACAGGAACAATTTTTTGTTGTTTTTCTCTTTTTTCCCAAAAGATTGGAAAGAGATTCTGAGGAAAATGAAAATGCGATTTTTGGATTACCTGAGGAGCCGAAAAAGCAGCAGATGCGATCCACGCAATCCAAAGCATGATTTTGATTCTTTGATGCCCCTGTCTTTTTAGCATTTTCATGGGAAATAGAATTGCAAAGAATCTATCAAAACTCACACAAATCAACACCATCGAACTGAGATACAAGCCGAAAGCTCTAAGAAACTGCATCACTTTACACAACACATTTCCCCCTCTCCACTGAATCGTCAATCTCCAAAATACCTCAGTCGGAATGAGTGTACAACACACGATCAGATCTGCAATTGAAAGGTGCAAAATCAAAAGGGAAATCCGAGATTTTGTCTTTTTATACTGCTTGAAAACTGAAAGTAACACTGTGAGATTTCCTGAGGTTGCAATGACGAACAAGATACAGTAAGCTATCATACAATGCTTTGAACTTTCACTCATTTCCGTAAGTTCCGATGGTAGCCCATCTAGCTTCCCTTCCATATCGGAACCAATACTCCCATTATGATCTCCCACATCACTAAAATTAGTGTAGTTATCGTAATAGCTACCATTATTATTGATAGACTTTGATGTTAAATTCAGCAAAAACATTGGCGGGGTTGAATAAGAAGTGTCGGGGAAAGAAATTGAGCCACTTCCACCAACAACAATACTCCTTCCACTAAAATCGAGAGCATCACTAGTCGTAGCACCACTCGTGCCAACTGGTGTGTCTCGAAGTTCTTCGTAGTAGTCGTCCATGATGATGATAATGATAACGATGTGTGATTGCTTTATCCTGAATGAATACCTCGTTAATTAAATTATTATTCCCAACTGAGACACATTGTATGTTATATCATTAGGAAATGTTGAATGTGGTATTCCTAAACTAGCGACTCACTTCCTGCATGGCAATTCTACTTTTCTTTCGGTTTGAGGTGGAGAAACATGATTATAGAGAAATGGGAAAACTCCTTTTTTGCTTTTGGTGGTGACAATGATGCGATATTACACATCCACTTCCAGTAATGGTTGTTCAACAAACAATGAGCCATGCGAATTCCCTCCATTATCATAATGAGGTAGACAAGCACATATATGTAGGTTGCCTACTGGTTTCGTGTCTTTTCCGCTTCCATTATATTATGGAATCTGTAAGAAGCGACTGTTGCCGTATAAATAAACATTAAATACGTCAACAAAAGTCACATACATTCTTGCTAACATTTCGTCTGTGAATGATTTACACGCATTTTATGGAGAAACATTCCTTTTCCTTCTGTTTGCACATTCCAATTGACAAATCTCTTTTTCACAATTGTATTTTTCCAATACGAAAAACAATACATTTTTTATAGATTTTCTATAAATAAATATAAGCAAGTTTACAATGGGGAACTGGAGAACAATGTATTATGCATATCCGTTTTCCACCCTGTAGGATGCAGTCACAAAACAACAGAGTCACCATGCACCAAAATGTAAAAGTAATTTGGAAAAAAAATTCGATACAAGTTTCATTTCTTGGTGTAAGTTGTAAAAGTCACGTCAACTGTTTGCCCTGTTCACTTTTTCCTTATTTGGGTAAGACGAAACAATAAGAAACAAGTTTGTCACTGAAGGAAATAAAAAGACACAAAAGTTGTGCACATAGAGGATTACATTTCCAGGTGATTCAAGTAACTAACAAGACAAAGGAAACAAGATAATAAGGAAGAAGAGATTCTTTTACTTTGTGCACCAGTAAGGCGAAAAGTTTAGCATGGGAAGTAGAAGACAGGTATAGTTATGGTGTTTGTATATTTATAGGGTACTTGTAAAAGGACAAAAAATGGCTGTAAGTGTTCATGAGTGTTATGGATATACATAGTTAACTTTTTGTTTTTGTATGGGATTGAGTGAGCGTGCACCGTTTGCAAAAATACGATCTGATATCACTACCATCTATGCTCACACTGTCATGGCCCGTCTCTGACGACAAGCACCAGCCTACTGGAAATATTTCTACTTGTAACACCGGGTTTTCTTGCTTATGGTGGTGGTGGTGGAGGTTGAAAGAATTTGGGAAACACTCTACTCACACATTGTGTATTAATACAAAATCTTCCACCAGTATCTTTACCAAACCGCTTTTGAGTCTAAATGAATGTGCTATTATTACATAAACGACAAAACTGCTTTTTTCTTTAAGAAATAGATATGCAATGAGATACAACCTATTCCCAGTTTGCATTTGCAGGATTGTGTTGACTGAAAGTAATGTAGTATTTACTCAAAGATCTTAAGGCTCTTCTTAACCAAGTTGGTGTGTATCAAAACGCAACTTGGAGAAGTGTTTGTATCAAATTACTTTCTTTTTTATCTTCTTTTACAAAAATTGTTTTGCTTTTCTTTGATGTAATTTTTCAAATGAACTACTATACTATGGGCATACTATATTTTATATGTTGTGTGTATGATTTTTAAAGATTCTATTCTATGAAAGCTTATAATAAATACACACAATAAAATAAATTTGCACAACAGAATCATTTAAAATTTAAATGAACACTTTCGTGACAAAAACTTCATGGAAAAGGGAATTTTCATGGAATTTTTTTGTAACGTGTGATTCTTCATGGACTTATTATCTTGATCTGCATCAACAGCAACAGAATACAGACTTGCAAACTAACCTTTACATAAATAAACTCTCGAAATAAGGTATACATAATAATATGTAGTATAAATAAATTAAACATTTTTCGCTTTTTGCACAGTCAAGGAAAAACATACCTTTTGTCTCCTATTTCCCCACAACAGTAAGGGATCGGATTATCAGAAATTTGTGTTTTGATCGGTCAATGCTATTACCTATATCATTTTAATATGAATCATCATAATATTAGCTTTGTAATGTTAGGTCAGGTTAGCCTTAAGGTTTTTGTGTATAAACAAAGCATTATTATGGAATGTCACATCCAGGGAATGGCAGTGAACGTGACTTAGGTTCCCCAACGGAAATTAAATAGATTAGATTATGAATAGGTGGGTTTCATATAAATACGTGCTGCATGTTTGGGTCTTCAAAATACTTGGCAAAATGTATTTCTGCATATCAAATGGAATATCGATGAAACAATCATGAAATCTAAGAAGCGCTAAGCTATCCCAACCTCGTAGGCAGCATGTGACATGGCGCTTTGGTTTTGTAGTATTAATTTATTCGAAACGTAGTACCAAAATTGTGTATGTGTTATTTTTCTAGGCCATGCTAGACTATTTGAATTTGTGTATCGACGGAACCGACAAATCAACCGACAACCTGAAAGTGGTTTTATCAACTTTTCCCTGTGAGCTCACTCAACTATCATCGTAGACTCACTCTTTCATGGTTTTGTGGAAACGTAGGGATGTCGGTATGTGTGTAATTCTGGAACACTGGTATATCAAATAATCCACCGTCTTGCGTAAGCATGATAAACGGCAGAAAAGCAACGAGAAACGAAAGTCGTTGGCATTGGCAAGGTTAATCTTGAAAGTTTTATAAAGTCGAATTACGTTTTAGCGTTTAGTGCAGTTACGCCTTGTCACTGTCACTCGTATTGACTTGACGTACACATTTTCAGAGCTGAGCAAGTATGCAATATATCCAATATCATCATCTCCCATTCTCAATCAAATCTCTTTCGTCGAAAAAATACACGAACGAACGCCCACTGCAACAAAAGCTCCATTCGACTTGTCAGATGGGCTCCACAAATGACACGATATGTAGACCCTTTCCATCAAGGGAAACTTTGACAGGAAGAAAGAATGAACTACTGGGCCATGGGGCATTCATAGTGTAGTAAGTGCGACAAAGTACAAGCACCACTAATAGCGATAATACCATGAGATGAGTGCCTATATATATTTTGGTGTCCGTTGTGGTCGTATTGTTTGCATGTTAAAAAACGGAAATTTATTTGAAAAGAAGGAAGGATCTCATATATGTCATGTCAAAGGAAGGAGGACGACAACAGTAAATCCCATTCTTTGCAAAGACTGTAATAGTGTGCCAGTGAGTTCCTTAAATTCAATCACTGTTTATCAATGACAATGGAAAAAAGATCCTCCTTGTTGTGTCAATATTTTGCAAACAAAGAACTTTAAGTGTCTATTTTTTACACAAAATGCCCTGCCACTGAACCAATCGTTTCATAGTCTCATGTAGAAGGTACAGTTTACGAATTTACGAGGAAAAGATCCATTTCCTACAATATGCAGATGGGAAGGATTCTGAATCTAAAAAGCTAACAGTATTTATAATGGCATATAGAAAAACTTCACATATAAATTCATGAAGTAACACGAGCAAAATGCATGGCATAAATAGGTATTTTAAAGTAAAGGTAAAGCAAACTCAGCATCAATCTATGCTACGCAAGCAAATAAAAATTATTTAAACTTGAAGAAATGAGCTCTTTTCTAAGTTTTTACGTATTCTATTCATTCACTGGAGCATGGAATGACTTTATCGATTGCATAAATAATTCATATATTGACAAACATACAAATCTTTATTTATGCTGCATTGCACAATTTACAGCCGTCTCCTTATTCCGAAGATTGAAATCTCTCAGTGAGTATGAAAGTTGAAAGTGAATTAAAAAGCGTTGGAGGAGAAGCTGCGTTTTGTAATTTATAATTGTGAAAAAAGTAAGATTTTTAACCAAAATTAGTTTTGAAACAAATCTTTTATGGAACTATTTATGGTCAAATTCGTTATTTAAGCTTAGTACTCTCACTCATTATTTATTGTCAGGTATTAAGGATGGAGTTTTCTATGATGATGGGCGTTTGAGAATTCGCTCATTGGTACACCTACAACATTTGAGTGAGTTATGTTTGATACAATATCCAAAAATAATTTTATGATTTTTATAGATTGTTATCTCTTGAAGCTCAATATTGTCTTTTATTGTTGGAATAAGTAAATAAAATTTCGTCCCACTTTTTAATTGAGCTTTGGACTAACATTCTTCATCATATCGATCGTATGCTGTTACGCAATAAGATATTCACTGGATCATGAAAGACAATTTCAAAACAAAACCATTAGTGTAAACTGTGAACTTATAT
>JAQIXW010002535.1:0-15206 GCA_034700685.1 Willowsia buskii | reverse complement strand
CCAAAATTTTGAAAACACTTATGTAATAAACAAAACAGTCGATTTGTTTATAAACATGTTTCAAAAATTCCATTACTAGTGGGGGACTACCTTATTGTTGCCGCGTTGCGTTGCCAGTGAAAAGGGTCTTGTATATTTGTATGGATTTGTGTTAATGGCTTGCGTTTTCAATTAAAAAAAGAGATCATTATAAATCCAAGAAAGATCCGAAACCAACCTCTTGAGTACCTAGTCATGAGTAGAAGCATCCTTGCTTGGACTACAGGTATAACGGTTGACGGTGAGAAATCTCTCTTCAGAACAAGTCCATTAACAAATACTGAATATCTACATATAAGCAACAAGATAATCTTTCTCTGTCGCATCGCGTCGATTGTCTTCTGAGTGGATAAGCTTTTTTTATGGTTGTTTTTTTACTACCGCTTATACGAGAAATGCATCAGTAGAAATTTTTTTACCACTAGAAAGTCATCTTTAATGACAAATCGGGAATTATGCCATCATGTCATTCATCATGTACAATAATAATATTAACAAGGCTCTTTATAAGCAGACTAAAGAAGATACTGCTTATGTATCTCTCTATGTTTCTATATCTCTCCAAGATCATATTTAAAGAAGGGTTCAGGCAGACCTAAGGTTCATAAAGCACCGAAAAACCGGAGAATAAAGAGTTTATTTTATAAACGCTCTGCAGTTTTTTACAAAATCCAAAAGCGAGAATACTTGTCAAAAGTGAAAAAATGAAGGTCTACATCCTTTTTTCATTCCTCGTCTTGATTTTAGGCTTGTGGCTGATTAACTCTATGGATTATGAAATACGAGCACCACAGAGTGATCACAAAATTAACATCTCCATCTCAAGAAGTAGAAGAAATGGAACAGGGCCATCCGGGACAGGGAGTCTCATGGAATGGAAGCGGAACAAGACTTTACACAAAAACGTGCGGGTAAGACACAAAAGTTCAACCACAAAACATACTTTACTTTCTACTTAAAGTAATTTCATTCTACTGACTATCTGCTTAAAGCTATCATTATTAATGACGGTTAGTAAAAATGCTGTTTTATACTTGACAATTGGTTTTATTTGTTTGAATACAGACTTACTACCGTCAATGGAAAATGGAGGATAGAAGATCAATGCAGGAAATTCACGCTGCAGCAGCAACCACTGCTGCTTCTGTTACTGCGGAACATGGGACGACAAGCCTGCTAGCGAAAATAATAATTCCAGTCGTGTGCTCTTTCCCGTTTATGTTGGCAGTACTCTCGTTACTCACTGGGAAGGCCATACCTCTACTTCTGTGGGTAAATTTTTCCGATGAGGTTAATAATCATACTAGCCACAAGTATGATAATGGGACGGGTGTACTTACAACCGTTTTGAAGAATATCACTAGTGTCAATAATACCAGCAATAACTAAATTTTTTATGTTTAATTAAGCTAGAATAAATGATTTATTAGATTTAAATCTTGTACAGATATTATTTTTGTTACAAAATATTAACTTCATGTAGAATGTTCCATGTATTACCTCCATCAGTGGAAATAATAATAATAATAATATAATATAATAATAATATTATTTTTAGCTGGAAACAAAGTAATAAGGTCTGCATAATAATTTACCAATTTCCAATTCTCTCGAGGAAACAAGGCTCATTCATTTTCTTCTTCACTTTTCTACCAAAGCATAAATGCACACGCCATCAAGCCACACGCAAGAGCATTACCTAATTGCATTTATTACTCAACTCTCTACACTTTGCACCACACACTTTGCGGATCCCAGAGAGACCAAGCGAACTCAATTCATTTCCCATTCATCAGCAAAAATTGCATGAACATTCGACTTTGTTCTTTCTCTCTCTCTCTCTCTTCTCTCGATCTTCATTCATTTACATCCAACCCATAAGTAAAGGGTTCCTCCACAACTGCCATCCTCCTCGTCCTCCAAATGAATGGCCCCTTCTGCACCACATTATATGAATGGCAGCATAACTTCTCCGTGTGTATTTGGTGCACTTGTATCATAAGTGGTAACAATAAACTTCTAACCAGATCATCTCTCTTCACAATAGGGAATACGAACACAGACAAGAGCAAAGTTTGCAATGCCGATTTTTATAGTATGGAGAAGGTGCTCACTTATAAACTGAAATAACTCCATTTACCATTGCATATTATCATTTTTTTAGTTATTTACTTTTCATAATAACACATAATCATATTATTTATACGGCATGAAAAGGCCCTGGCCCGGACTGGCTGACAGGCTGCCTGTGTTTTGGAGTGAGTGCCTCTTGTATTTTTGTTCAATGTAGAGATTTATTACAGGAAAGATAGAGACGGTGGTTTTTACGTCAACCAAGTCAATCATATGATAGAGGAGGAGGGGGAGGTCGACGAAGTTGAAAACACGGCGATCCATTATAAAAAAAACAAGATATTATTGCACGTATACGAAGACAACAACGACGGTATTCCATTCTTCCCTTTTTCCACTCGTGTAAAACCACCAAAACCAAATAAAATATTGATAACATTAATAAAAATTATAAATAGTACAAGTTTAATGAATTATATATGCAATTGGAAGGGCAGGAGAGGAGTAATATTAATATGATGAGCATGCTAATACTCAATTAGTAGGCATTACTGCTAAAATTCCATTCCCATTTGGCGAATGACTCATTCTTCTGGTCTGGGGAAAAATTGATGGAAATCAGATCGTCAATCAAGTCTCGTCATTGTCAAAATCTTGAAAAATTGATATCTTGTGTGTGTGTGCAAAAAAAATGAATTGAGAACAGGAAGAGGAGAAAACTGACATTTAAGTTTTTCGTAGTTAACTGCTAAATAGGTTGACCTTCTTAACCATATTTGGAGACCTTGAGGAGATTGTGTTAGTTTTTTTGCAGAGCGGTTGTTACTGTGTGCAATTGTCTTGTCGGTAGTTGTTCTTGTTTTTTGGATGGTGCCGTCTGCCGTCGTCATCAAAACTGCAGTCGTGACTTTTGTTGGGTTGGAGAAAAGGGAAATAAAATGAATAAGAATTGGTGGATTGACAAGATCAATAAAAGTTCTATTATTATTGGTGTTGTGGAAGTGGGAATAGTGGATGGAACGACAGGTTGTTAGTTGGGGAGAAAAAGGAACTTATCAGTTTCGTAGTAGACCGAGACCGACAACTGGGAGGATTGTTGGGAGGGCACTTTGGCTATTTGTATTTACGTAGCAAAAACTGAAAAAGGAATCGAACCGCCGTGTGTGTCTTTTTAAAGTAGCCTGTTTGTTTTTGTTGTTGTTGTCTACTGCTACCTGTGCAGGTGAGTAGTAATAGAAAACAGCTGACTGATATTTACAATTCGACTAGCTTACAAGGAGTGCGTGTTTTGCAGTGCTGTTACGGATAAGGATCAGGTTCAGTTGTTTAGTTTGTCCTGGACTGTATGTGAGAAGTGTTGATAATTATGGATTATGGTTCATGTTGATAAACAATTAAAGGGTTATAAATAATGAAATATGACTGAGGAACAAAGGAACATTTTCGGCCTGGTAGTAGTCAATAGTTAACGGTCAACGGTGGTTAGCTAATTAGCTCTCTTGTTGGAGGATTTTTTTGGAGAAGGTTAGTGCTCGTTTATGATATTTAATTGTATTTTACGACATTAAACTTGTAACTGTAATCTGTAATGTAGGAATTAAATTTAGAATGTTTGCACATGATTATCAATAATTATGATCCAACTATTATATTGCATACATAGGTAGTGGTAATTCATAGTTAGCAGGGTAGTTGTTTGTGGAAAGAAAATTAAATAATCAGATTGAGTTTTGCATCATCACGACTTGAACGTGTATGTACGTGTTTTCGTCTCACGATGTTAAGTGTGTCTATACATACCTATATCTCATGACTCGTACAATTTTAACCATCGACTCGGCCTTAACATTTATCCATGAATCACATGATATATTGCACTATTCGGACTTCATAATTTGATAAATATGTACTTATGAATAAGAGCATTAAATGTATTGATTTATCGATTATTTATAGATAAAACAATACTGGATCGACATGATTGTCATTATGTCACACTTTTGTGTATTTACACTGCATAAGATTTAGCTTTTTTAAGTTTCAGTTTCATTGAGCAATTCAAACTAATAATTAGAAATTAGCAGCATGTTCAAGTTCCTCGTTTTCATTTTAATTGTCATGACTCTCATAAAATGTTTATTTTTAGTGCAGTGACAATGGTGAGGTATACGAATTCTAGATAAAATGTAGATCTGTTTATGTTCTACTTATTTTCCTGTGTGTTTGTATTGAGTTTTGTGCAGAATCCGCTATATTTTCATTCTAATCTAGCGTATTCTTCCCCTTCCCCCTTACCATTTCGTTAGTTGCTAAAAACATTAAGATGAAGATTTTTTAACGCACCTGCTGACTAATAAATATGAAGCAAATAGAAATATCATTTCACGCAGATTTGTCTTGCTGTTTTCTTTCAAAAATGCATTCTAATTCAAAACTCAAATGACTTCTAAAACCTTAAATCTCTGCAATTATTCCACCACTCTCTTGTTTCCCTTCAGCTGTTATGTATGATTATCGTGGGGCAGGAGTGAGCTACAATGTTGTTGATGATGGTAGTGGCTTGGCTTTGAGTAGCTCAGCAGCAACTACAACTACTTCCACTGCTGCTGTTTGTTGTTCCTTTTGAAACTACTTTTATTTGTTCAAAAGACAAGTGATTTTTTAAAACTACATAATGACTTTTTTCCCATTGGTGATGGTGACTCTGATGAACATGTTTTATGCGACTCTGACTCTTCATTTTTTAGTCAGCATGATGGATGATAGTAGTAGTAG
This sequence comes from Willowsia buskii, assembly GCA_034700685.1. NCBI lineage: Eukaryota > Metazoa > Arthropoda > Collembola > Entomobryomorpha > Entomobryidae > Willowsia > Willowsia buskii. Next base: position 10,319 of record JAQIXW010002535.1, on the reverse strand, counting down.
TTGTCAAACGTGTTGCTATAAATACAGCAATACTGCAATTAGGTAGAAGTATTTTTCTATAACAATGTGCATTAAATACACAACACTAAAAATTCTTCAGCAATTTGTAGCTTTACCAGTCAACGAAAAAATTAGGTTATAAAAAAACCCATGACAAACAAACCTATAAAATTTAGCCGTAGAACGGTTTTATTTTGCCAGCGACCATTCCTTGCTGAAAATAAGTCTAAAAGCAGAATTGAAGTGTTTTGTCAGAGGAGGTTCGTAGACTCAATCTTAAATGCATGTGCAAAAAATTGCAAATTCATAGATAATAATTTGAACAGTTACTAACACCTACTTGCGATATAAAATATAAACTATTTCTCTTAGATAATTAGAGAACATAACATCATAATGCTTACTTTACAAATTACTCATTTTGCATTGTACCTTGAGTGTTCCCATTAGTTTTACTTTGGGTGTATCTACTGTGTCGTGTGTCAATAATTTTGGTGCTGATGCAAATGAGAGATGAAATAATAGCAACTAGTAAGCATGTTTGGTTTAGACTGTGGCTAAAATGGTGTCATCATGCGATATAAGCTTGATTATGCATGTGAGCAAAATGAAATTACCGTAGGATATAATTCTGCAAAATTCCAATAATTTTTGCCCGCATGGTGCGCTTCTCTGTAGTAACTAGTTATATGCGAGATAAGGATAACCCATGATATGGATATGATATGATCATCATATCATACTTGCAATGGATGAAAATATGGCTGATAGCAATCAGAGGTCAAAAGTTGAAACTGCAGGGTTGAGATGGAAAGATCGTATCACATACATCGTCACTAACGTCATCTTCATTATAAAGGGGATGAATGGGATGATGATCAGTTAGTCAATCAGCTAACTTGTAGTTAAGACTCGAGTTGAGTGTGAGAAGGTATTAGGTGTATGTATTTACATGTAATGTATTATTTGTACATATTTAAGTTTTTGCACAATAATATTTTGTATTCATAGCGGATGCATATATGATAATTAATGAATGAATAATGGCAAATGAACTAGCAAACCAGCTAAAGTAGTAATTAGTTTGTCGTATGACTTTAGTTAGGGACTTAGGAGTGTGATGGTAATGTATGTGGTGATGTGTTAAAAGTATTAAGATAAATATGGACATGATTAAGCACATTTTTTAGTATTAGGACTAAAAATATATGTAGTCGTTTAGGAAATTAGCGATTGCACTGTGCGAACGTAATTCAGAACTCCCTGATAAACTGTAGCTCTCTTGATTAACGAAAATTGATAATCTCTAAATACGTATTTTATTTACAGGTCAGAATACTCCTGTGCATCTTATCTATTTTGGAGTGGAAGGGTCTTTTTTTGTTTTCTGAAAATCTCAACTGCTACATTTCAAATGTGTGGGAGGATTCGTGGTCACTAGTGAATGTGGTCACGACCTGTAACCAGAAAAGTGATGACGGATTCGTCTGAAAGACAAGCTGTTGCAGAAAGTGGAACTGTTGAAGCTACTACAACCGCGCCGATCCCAGTCGGTGTACCCGTCCTTGAAAATAACAGTGGTGGAACTGCCGTTTTTTCCACTGCCATTCATTCCACCACGTATGCCACTTCCACACCTAGTGGAAATCCCGTGTCTACCTCAAGTAGGAGACAAAGTACAAGTTCTACCAGAAGCATTGACATTGAAATACAACAAAATCCATCTGAATGTGGTACCGGAACAAATGGTGGTACAGTGATTGGTGAGAGGACGAACAGTGCAAATACTGAGGGTGTCGTGGCTACCAATTATGTAGCTGCTGCTGGAACAACTGAAGTGATAACTTCAACATCGATACCATCACAAAGTTCTTCCTCCTCCGTAAATACCTCTTCGAGGGAAACTGGAAGTAATCGATTGACAGGACCCTCACCACCTACTGTTTCCTCTACTGCTGCAAATACAAGTACATTGCCTGCAGCGAACAATACAAATTCAACAATGAGTGGAAATTCAGACTACCACTCGGGATCCAGATCTTCCGCTTCCCACACGAATTCCTCGTCGTCGTCGTCGTCTTCCCGACGACAAAGAAATGGACTGTTTGGTATTAACCTTGATCTCAACTTTGACCCGAGCAGTTGGCTAGTGCCTTCTAACGTTGCCGGAAGGAGTATATCGTCCCTGTCTGTACTCCCAGACTGGGTGCGCCATCCTGTAAGTATCATTCCGAACCGAGGAAGCGATAACTCATCGCCACGCTCTAATTCAGGCTTGTTGGAAGGTCGACTAAGTCAACAGCACCACCATCATCATGAACATAGTTCGCCCCCCTCGGGAGGAACTGCGAGTAGGATGGTCAGTCATCATCCGGAGGGTGCTGCAGGTACTAGTTGGAATACCTCTGCTTTTCAAACTAGTAGTTCCATTCCAAGCAATATGCATCATCATCATCACCACCACTCCAATGTTCCATTGAGGACTCGACATACAGTCGTGACTTCCATGCGGTCAGTGGATGAAGACATGGATGCAGGTATGTACATCTCGGGTGAATATGATTATAGACGTAAAAAGGGTTGAACCAGAGCAGACAGGACAATATTTTAACTTTAAACTTTTATTCTGTGTCATAGATTATAATCCTATATCTTCGATCGACATTGGTGCAACAGGTCGGGATACTCGAGGCGACGAACATTCCTATGTGATTGACATGGACTCTCCAATGGGTGGTTGGGCAGAAGATGATGGCCCAACTTCCTCTCAAGCTTTACGTGGCGCTTCCAGTGGTGGCATCAATCTATCATCCTCCGATGCTGCCCATGATAATGCGACGAATACCGCTGCCTCCGGAGGGGATAACGGAAGTGGTTCTAGACGCAGCAATTCTGACCTCCCCCCGGGTGGTGTACCAGGCCCAGCACAGGGAGTTCCAGGAGGAGTTGGACCTGATGGATCACCGTCAATGACAGACGCTGCCACAGGAGCAAATGAAAGGACAAGAGCAGCTGAAATCCTGAGGGATGCGCCAGAAACCAGGGCTTTCATTAACGAGATCAGTCGTTACACTACTATTCGGCCATTTATCGTGATTAACTTTTTGAAAGGTGTTTTCGACCATGGAACTAGCATTCTCGCGTTTTTAGCCCTGGTTGTAACTTTCAGTCATGCCAACTCAATGGTGAAGAAGGAAGTGTCTAAGCAGCGGAAACGAAACTTATTATATTTGACAATGATCGTTGTCAATCTTCTTGCGTGTGTCGCCTTCATTTACTATATTTTCAATGAGATGGAGCTCTACTACGCGTAAGTATACGGATGGAATATGTAGTCTACCTTGTCTTTCTGACCGAAAAAAAAATTAACGATAGATTCCCACGTATTTGATTCCAGGTTGGTCTTCATGCCCACACGTTCCGATCTTACTGCCTTTTGGTCACTATTGTGGGCGGTAGGTGTAACTGACTATGTGGCTAAATTTGGGACTGTCTTTGTAAAAATTATTGTTGTCTCATTGCCTGGCTGTGTAGTTCCTTTTCAGAAACGAGTAAGAATCTTATTAATTGTTAAATATTATTTAATCATCATATCCGGTTATAATCGCTAGATTTTTATTTTGGGAATCTTTTTTCTTTGTTTTTCCAGGGAAAGTTTTATCTTTTTGTCGAGTACTCTTCTCAACTTTACCGAAGTTTTCTGCCCGTCTATCCCTGGCTGTTTTACTTGGTCTCAGCTTACGAAGGGACGGCACGCATGTTTGGCCTTCTTTTAGCAGGAATCTATGTCATTTTTAAAATTACCGATTCTGTGAAGCGTTTCAAGGATTGGTTGAAAGCCTTAGAAAAACTATTGTCCAATGTCGTAAGTAACTGTTTGACTGTCAGTATTATTAGAGTATAATCTATCTACTGATTTGGGTTTTTGTTAAAATGTATTTTTTTAATTTTCATCTTTAGCATTACGGGACGAACCCCACTACAAAGCAACTAGATGCTGCCGGTACAATTTGTCCCATTTGTCACGACAACTTTGCCAACCCTACTCGTCTTCAGTGTTCTCACATATTTTGCGAAGAATGTGTAGCCACCTGGTTTGATAGAGAAAGAACGTGTCCTATGTGTCGGGCGAAGGTTGTTGACGACCCAACTTACCGGGATGGCTCAACCTCACAATACATTCAACTCTTTTAATAAGAACAAATTGAAACTAAGGAAAAGCCCCTACTGTGAAAATACTTGTTAACAAAACGATGCTACAGTGCAACGAAATCAAATGGAAAGTAGGATTGGTAGGGCTTCCACAAGATTACTTATCCGTCCGACTTATTGTTCATGAAGAGGTCGAGATAGTAAACAAGTGGGTCTCCTGCAAATCTACGTATACTCTCCTTCAGTTTGGATACTAATGGATGAACTACATACTTCAATCAAACATTTCGTATGTTTTCAAAGAAATTGAAGTCTATTGCCAATTAAAAAAATATCTAATAAGTCCTACAGATCCTACATAATAAGTAATTAATTTTTGCAATATTTTGTATCGAGCTATATTGTCTGTGTTACATCTACAATAATTACTAGGTTAGATAGACTATATTCCTGGTTATCATTACTATTTTGTTATTTTGATGATTCGTTTACTACGTTTAATTATGCAATGTCGTTATTTTGAATTCCTACAGTAGAAGGTGAATGGTATGTTTGCTGGACAGCACAGAATTACCATTGAATTATGGCAGGTTTACCAGCAAACACACCATGTTATAATAATGAGTAGTATCTAGCAAAAAATCAATTTTAATTATTGAAAGATTATTCAAATCACATTAACGGAGTTGGTCATTCAAATGTTCCATATATACATCCTATTATTGACCTCTTGAAAAAATTTAGTTTTTGAAAGCCAAAAAACGTATACGCTGTTAAGTTTTTGTAATGTGGATATAATTTTATCTCTTTGTTGTCAGTTTATGTGAACTATTCCTTTCTCAATCTTTATGTGCATATCTCACTCAAAATAGTTGATTCTGAATAGTTGATAGTGGAATTTGACGTTAATGATTATGCTCAATTAATGTGATTCCATTAATTTTGTCTGAGATTGTTCTAATTTATGTTCGTACTGTGCGATTCTGTTGAAATCCTGTGAATTCACAATGACAACGTACTAAAAATGAATTCAGCTGTAGATGAATACATCAAATAATGAGAAAAGTGAAAATGTTAGGGGTAAATAAATCAATTGCATGTCCTCATGTTGAAGTACAGATGTATGTAAAACAGATACCTAAATAGCTTTGGTATTTTTCAAATAGAACTAGTAGCAATACGTTGTCAGGGTAGCTTAAATAAGAAGACCTTATGCTCGTTACATTTGATCAGATTTTGTAACTGGATTTATGTTCAAATGCTAATGTGGCACTATACAACTGCCCTTGGTTTGTGTCAAATTACTAATTACCTTCAATGGTTTGTAAAATGTGAAATGTTCACACTGAAAACAATTCTTTCGAAGCAACTAACTCCATGCTCTCCTCTGTCACAATAACTACTACTACTCGCGTTATTTGCTAATGTTAAGGCTGCATAATAACAAAACGCATTTGAAAACTTTCAAAACTAATAGTATCAGTATCAGTATAGTTTTTCGCAAGAGAAAGTACGTATGTGTATGTATACCTTTTTAACTAAATTCTTGTCATTTTTATTTAATGAGTTATTATTAACTAGCTTATTAACTAGAATACATACTTTGTATACTTATAACGGATTTACTTAAGTAGTTGATTAATTGAGAAACTTTTGCAGATGCAGTTTGTATACTGTGTACTATTAATTTGAATATATAGGTACGCTATATATTTTATTGTAATAGTAATTTTATTATTATTTTGTGTATAAAGCACATTTACAATTTTCATTCCATGTACATTTTAAACCTGTATACTACTGCTCTCCTGCTGTCAATTACTGTAATGAAATTATTGATATGAATTTCGCTATTTGTATTAGGGTTTTAGTATCGTATAATGCCCAAGTTGAATAAATATGAAACGCAAGTTGGATGAATATATTGTAAGTCCTGAGCGTCGATAAAAAATATCGCTAAATATGTACCCAAAAATGAAAGTTGTCTTAATGAAAGAGCAATGTCGCTTATCAAGTTTTTAAAAATGTTTATGAAAACGTTGCTACACGAAACAGGTAACGAACGCCGTGAAAAAAATTACCGAGAATAATAAAAGTTGATAATAAGCATAAAGGTGAATAAACATAGTATAAATTATGAAATATATTATTTTTTGCTGTATGTACCTACAAAAAAAGCATATTATTATATGAAATATATTTAAAAAGACCCAATGAAATTAATAAAATGGAAAAATACTAACGCTCGTTGTGCATGTATCTTCCAAAATATTTTTTATTTAAGCAATTATCAATTTTATGCAAGTCATCAAGGCTGTAAATTTATAGTTTAACTAATCGTCATCACAATCATAAATTCTTTTAGAGGATATGGCTAAGCATAACATTAACAATAAGTGTTTTTGTCACTTTTTTACTCAAAGATGAATAGTAAGATAGGTAGGTAAAATCTTATACTTTTTAGGAATACATCATGAGAAAATACTAAAGGATTCTTTGTTCTTGACTTTTATATTGCGAAAGTATGTAAAAAGTATGTAAGCCCAAAAGAATGGTCACTTTGATTTAGGGAACCTCTTTAATCTGATAAAATACCCATTTCTCCTTGAAGCTGGGCACAAAATTTTCCATTCTTGTGAAGGTAACGGGTTTAGGCAAGTTGTCCAACACTGCCGTTTCGAATATTTTGAGACTGGCGTTGGATGAGACTCCATTAGCGTGAGTCATGTAGACTCCATCCTTTTTCAGAATGGAGAAGGAGAGTCGAATGATCTCCAGAATGAAATCCCAGAGCTCGCCTTGGGGTGTAGGCGAAATGGGAATGTCGGTGAGATCGCCAAAAATGACATCAAATTTTTTACCAGCATTGACGTAGTCCTTCATGTAGGCAACACAGTCGCCTACAATTACCTCATATTTTTCGGTGACGTAGGTGTCAAGTGTGGTGCCACAGGCAGATCGAAGATGAATTCGACATCCTTGCATAACAGTGTCATCAATGTCGATCATGGTGACATGGGCTGGATTCTCCTTCAGAAGCTCATGCAACAGGGCGCCATCACCACCTCCCAGAATGAGAACAGATTTGCCGGTGTAGTCCAGCTTCCCTTTCCACATCAGAGATTCCGTGTAAATCAAGTCGCTCTCTGCCAAGTTGACATAGTCATCCAGAACGAGGATGTTTCCGTAGTTTTCAGAACGTCCAATTTGGACGTGCTGGAAGTCGGACTGCTTATCAAAAACCATTTCCTTGATGTCATACTCGAACAGACGGTTATCAGAGGAGTTGAAGTAGATGTCGTGCTTAAGACCTCGCTTTAGTTCGGGAATAGCTTTAGTTTTTTTCTCAGTGTTGAGCTGCTTGATCATTGCCTTTTCCATCTCCTTCACTTCGTCATAGGAGGGACCATCTTGCTTGCGCTCCTTATCATACTCCAGGGTAGCCGTGATGAAGCTGCTTTTCTGGTATGTACGAAGAGTCATCGTGACGCCATTGTTTGGTTCGATGTACAACCGTACCGCGCCAATCCGACCGTCAGCTTTTGACGTTATCTCTTGATGGGATACTCTTGTCAACTCCCCTGGAAAATTACAAGGACAAGAATGCACCAGCGTTCATTAAAATGTATGAAAAAGAGCACAACTTAACTGAAAGACAGCAAGCGGTTAAAGTTTATCAGCCGTCATTACTACTTGCAATTAGTCTGCATAGTCTCTTTGCCGAAAGGTCATGTGGAGGAGCGTGGGACAAGAAGAAAGAAGCAATATGAAACCATAAAGCTAATAAAAAGTTTTATCTTTGAAAGGCCAATAAAATTTAACGAGCAGGCTACGAAATTAACTGTGACAAAAGTAAATGCAATAAGACTGTACGCTCTAAATGCACAAGGTTTGGTATACTCAAAAATGAAAGAGCTAGATAAAAGGCTTAAGATAATCAATCCGTCTGCCAGCACATGCATAATTGGTCTTCTAAAAAATCCTTATCACTCTTATTCGTTTCTATGCACGTCTTATTGACAACGTATCAGTCATCATGATGGTTTCTTACTTCATTCCCCTCCTTCGTTTGACATGGAAGAGTGTGAAACGTTTAGTGTTAAATGCGTCAAGCATTATGTAATATATGAACACTATCGAGGATCATCATCATCATCACCGGTAATCTCTGAACTCAGACAAGCATTATCTTATTACCTATGCCTCTGAAGTCTGAAGCTCTGTCTAATTATCTCTCTCACAAACCGAATCACTAAGCACTAAGGTCATATGACGTTCATTATCACTGGTTTTTCATGATCTGCGTTTTTTGCAACGTGAGCTAAAATAATGCTTTCTTTTGTCTCTCCACTACCTTCTCTAATGTAAAGGAAGACGCATCAAGGAATTCGCGGAGCTAATCGTTATGCATGCACACATTATCCTTTTCATGTTCTGAAGCATAGTTTTATTCTCTGCGCCGATAAAACTCATTCGGATAACCAGTAAACACATCCACTCCATTTTATAAACTGGATGAACAATACCTAACAGCTTAACAAGTAGGTATGTTATTGTAGGTATATTATCGCCATTTTGAATAATTTTAGGAGACTCGAGACGAGTCTTCCTTCGATAAAAATTAGAATTCCATGCAGTTCATGTATGCTGACAGATTTCAAAACGAAATATAACCTGGTTGATTTCTTCTTCTTTTTTTGGATTGAAGAACAAAGCATGAAGCTCAACTGAAGCCATAGCCGACTATGCAGGAAGACTGGTCAGCGTCGTGCTGGTGCTACGTTTGGCTTATAATTAATTATATTTAATGCATAGGTATATGTACATATATCGCTTGCTAATGCATGCTCTAATTAATTATCTATTATAGCCATATAATTGTTTAAAAATCCGTTTTAAAGCTTACCAAAGACAGGCTTAAGCACGGAGAGCACAACGTTCTCCACTTTGTTCAAGCCATTCTCGTCGGTGACATCCGTCGGTGGGGCCGGGAAGTCAAAAAGGATTGTCCCACTTTTCGCCAACAACTGCTGCGCTGCTTCTGGTGGTGGTAGCTGAGAACCCATATTTCACTTTCTCACAATCGTAGACAGAAACAGAAGACAGAACAGCTAAATAGACGAGACAAGAGACACGCTGAATAAAAACCGACCGGCAAGTTTTTTCACACACGGAACAACAGCTCAGAAACTCCAGCAGTGACTTTTAACACTTGGTTTAAAGCTTGAAAACAAGATGAAGATTTGCCACAGCAATTCTTGAAACAATGAAACACAACTTGATTTACTAACAATGATCTGAATCTGAATATTGAAGGCAATGCAATAGTTGATAAAAAGGCTTGCAACTTGCAACCAAAAGACTGACTGACTTGTGTGAACGGAGATGTGTGGAGTTAGAATGAGAGCTGGAGGACTACATGAGCACGACTACCTCTTTTACACCGCTTGCTTCTCTGAGCTTTAGCATGAGTCACCAACAGAGGAACAGAGAAGAGCTCTAGACAAGCTTACAAACAGCTTGTTAGAAAAAGAAGCAGGCACTGCACTAGTTAGGTTAAATACACAAGTGTGAAATCTTGCAAAGCATTATGGCAATGGCAATGCTTTTTACTGGAACATGAAGAACTACATGGAATACATTGGAACGAATAAGAAAGGAAGCTTATTATTAAGTAGTGCATACATTATGTAGCAATGCATGATGAAGGAATGCTTTTTTCTGGTCTGGCCAGACAAACATCTTCAAGATGTGATGTGACTGATGCGAGCTCAGTTTTGCAGACCGGAATATGTGTATGTAGATCTGACACAGATGAAGATTTTTTGATCTTGAAGCGCATTCACAGATCAACATGAATTGGCAATATCGAATATTGTGTTTCGATACCGGAATGCTCAGAGTTGGATTGGCTGGAGCTGCACTAAATGAAGGAGATGGACAATGATATTTTATTTTATGGTATGAAAAGAGAGTGAAATCCTTCTGAATTGGTTTAATGGATAATATGTTACGTACTATATGTTAGATAACTGACTTGAAGAATGGGTGACGAGAATTTTAGCGAATATTATGCTTTTATTATTTCATTATGAACTATGAAAGACCATGATCAAGCTGGGATGCCTCAAGTGTTATCATGCTTTTATGCTAATTAGCCGACAACT
>JAQIXW010002534.1:0-15214 GCA_034700685.1 Willowsia buskii | reverse complement strand
TTGCTCATGTCCACATGGCAAAGTTTTGGTGACCTTCTTCCTACACCTGTTCTCCCCATTATTTTTGGAACATTCCACTTCCGCAGTATGCTCACAATCAAATGATATCTGCATGAAAACCGTACAAGGCAAACATTTCGTATGACAATCGTGAGGATATTGACAAGCATGGCCTGATGAACAGGAACGGGCACATTGAATTTTGCATTTATATTCTTCATGGTTTGGGTCCTTATGTGTGTGGCATATCAATGTGCAAACGTGACCACAGGATAAAATCTTTTCACATTTTGCTGTGCACTGAGAATTTGCTGAGTTGGAGCATGGGAGTTTCATCTGTGGAAAAAATACTTTTTTAATAAAATGTATTATAATCATCTTAGGTTTGGGTTTCTTAAAAAACTTACAACATGGGAGCATTCAGGAATAATGACTTCCACAATTATGTCGCACATCTTTGCATTTACGGTTTTGCAACATTTCAATATTTTCTTATGCCCACAGGGAAGTTCCTTCTCGATCATTTCATCACACTTGACCCCTTCTATTTTCTGGAAACATTTCATTTTCCTTATATGCCCACATGAAAGTACTTTCTCTTCTTCAAATTCGCATTCGTAGTTTTCCGGTGAAATGTAGCATTCAATCATGCGGACGTGGCCACAGTTTAGAATTTTTTCTACGAGAAATGTGCATTGAAAGTTGGCAGCATCTTGGTAGCATTTCATATAAATCTCGTGCTCACATGGTAATTGTTTCAATACTGATGTTTCGCACATGGCATTTTTAGGATCCACGTGACACGCAACAGTTTGGGGGTGTCCGCATTGAAGAGATTTTGAAACTGGAACTAGGCAAGAAGGACATTTACTTGAGCAGATGGCAATACACGGATGGCCAGATGTACAACTTTTGGAACACCTTTCCATGCAATTGTAATTTTCATGGGTTTGGTCCTCAGTGTGGCAAATTTTGGGACAGATATGACCACAGTTAAGTTGTACATTGCAAATTTGGTCACATCCGCCATTGACCAGTGGTTGGAAATCTTCCCTGGATTTGGCTAGGGTCACTTTTTTGTGGCGTTTACAAACAAGTTCTAGTGCAGTTCCAATATTCTCTCCAGATATTAGCTTTTTCCCAATTTCCTTCCAAGTTTCGCTGGCGCTTCTAAGTCCATCCATATTTCCCACTACATATAGCCCATGTCTAGCTCTTGATAAGGCGACGCAAATGCGGTTCTCCTTACCCACAAATCCCACCTTATTTTCTTTGTTGCTCCTCACAAGTGAAAGTAGAATTATGTCGTTTTCTTCCCCTTGAAAATTATCCACGCATGTGATACGCACACCGCGACAGAAATCTGGGATGAGTTTCTTCAGCAGAAACATTTGGCCATTATAAGTTGTCAAAATTGTGATTTGCTTGTGGGTGTAGCCTTGCTTCAGCAAATATTCACATAGTCCGAGTAGAAAGTCAGCTTCAAAACGATTTGATTTGCTGAGTAGGTCAGTGTCCTGATAAAATTTTAATTATAACTTTAAGTTAAAAAACCAAATACAAATAAACACATGAAATACAACAAAGTCAAATATTCCGGTGGGACATGAGAGCTCAGAAATTTCCAAGGCCAACTTTCCCAATCTTTCCTCTAAATCTTTTACTGTGCGAAATGCTGCGTGTTCTTTAGCCTTCTGCTCTCTGACATCGCCCTCAAACCGGGGGTGATCCCAATCTTTTTGAAGCCGTTTCCGGTGCTGGAATAACGAGTGGTCAGAGACCACATCAGACTTGCTTTGACCTCCAACACGGACCACTTCCAGTTTAGGCGTGTCAAGAAGGAGCAACTCTAAAAACTGATCCAGTGCATGATTTGTGTAGCAGAGAACTAGGAACGGGGATGGGGGCAGCATTTTTAACTTTTTGTTGAGAATTAATGTCTTCACAATTTGAAGACCTACGTAGGTCTTCCCCGTTCCTGGGGGCCCTTGAATCACTGCAAGTTCTGAAGTAAGTGCGCACTTTACTGCTTCGTATTGGTCGGGATCTAAACCCATCTGGGTCTGGATTTCTTCTGAAGGCCATAGGTCAGGGCGAAGTGGATTAAGATGAAGTGTCATAGATGCTGGTAATCTGTACTCAATATTTAAGCGTCTCAGGTACGAAGGGTGGCCCACGTGGAAGGATGCCTGGACAATAAAATTGTTCATTAAGTTCGGTTCCGGTCCATCGTTTTCGGGGAATTGAAAGCTTTGCAGTATTCCCAGATTGTAGCGATAAGCCTCAAAAAATGATTCACATTCAAACATCAAATATGACTTATTTTCCAAGATGAACTCCTTTCCAGTCTCAATGGTCAATCGGAGTATCCCATCGGCGAGCTCCTGGCGTCGTGGATCTCCACCTTTGGTATTTTTCTGCTTAGGGGGCAATGTGATAGCGAATGTCGCAGTTTTGCAGTAGTCTGATGTCAGCATCACCAAACAGCCAGGAAGAAGGCGTTTGGATTTATCCCAATTTACTCGGCTTGCTAATCTTTGGGGCAAGTTGAACAAGTAGTCAGTTGTGTTGTTCCTTGACCACTCAGTCCCGTGGAAGGTGACATCACTGTAAAGTCGCACTGTGCTATCCTGCTCACGGTTTGTCCTCCTTTTCCCGATTGACTTAATGAATTCCTCCCTAATATTTTAATTAAGATTTTAAAATTATTTTGAAATATTATTTTAAAATAAACTTTCAATTTTAAAAAATCAAGATCTCACTTGTTCTTCATAAAATCCTGCACGGCCCGTCTCAATGGCAGAACAAAGTCTTCTCTCAAAAGGCGAAATTGCACATCCAAATAGTGCTCCGAGCTCCTGTACGGACCTTTGACCATATTTGGTCTTAGAAATGGATCCTTCTCGTTGATAAGCTCGTCCAACGTAGGAATGATCGGAATTCCTCTGAAGTCCTCTGGTGGTTGCATAGAATGGAGATGGAGCTCATGTTCTTCATCAAATTCATATCGCTTTCTTGGCTTTCTCTCATCTTCAAAAGTTTTCGTGATCTCTCGCACTTTTTGCTGTAGAGATGTAAATTGTCCCAACAAATCTTGATGAGTGCATAAGAATTTGGAATTACTTACAACAGCTCCAATACATGTGCAAATTAAGTTGAGGAGTACATCCTTGCCCAGATATGGGATTCTCTCCAGCACTTCCAAGCAAAATATATGCAAGTTCTCAAGAAACTTCCCAAATATTTCCGGATTTTCCTGTTTTGTTGACAAGCCAATCACAGTAGTTTCTATTGAGTCGATAAACTTGCTGTTACCACAAGTCACTGTAAGAATTTTCCCCACTTTCTCACCAATATCTACAGAAGCAGATTCACTTTCTGAATTTAGTACTTTTGTGGCGACAATCTCCACAATTTTCAAGATGAGAGCTGTATTTCCACCTTTGTTTCTTTCTGTAGCTTTTTCTAAGAAAAGCTGCCATTCTGAGAAATATTCATCATGAAGAAAGTTAACGGATTCTTGGCCTGTTTTAGAGGCAAAAAGTTTGGCCAATATTTCTTCAATATTTTCCTCCATTTTTTCCATTTCACACTTATCCTTTTGCAATTGGAAATCAATAACTGGAAAGAAATTTTAAGCACTTCCTTTCACAAGTACAAATGCTAACCGTGTTGATGCTAAGCTGAGATGGTAATAAAATAGTATGACTATAACATTTTGTTCGTTACATGTAATATGTAATATTACGTGGACAAAATAATTGCTGCTTTGCTACAGTAGAAAATGAAACTATTGCAAATATTCTGGCTATAGTTTTCGATCGTGTTGTGTTGGTTGGCGTGAGGAAAAACGAATTTCTTTCTATTGTAACGTTTTCAAGGTTAAATTAATGCAAGCGTATGCACTTGCTTGTAAAATGGATACTAGACTGTTGAGTGTGGACTCCACACTGAGGAGTTGAGTAAAGAATGAGCTAGCTGAAATGCTACATTGCGTTGGTACATATAAGATGTGCTGTACTTGTTATTTTGCTGGCTACATAAAATGCTAATGCCATAAACGGTGAAGTGCAGTAAGTTTTTTTGCTTGTTTTTTTCTGTCCACTTGTATGTCATATGAGGAGCTAGCTGTGCAATATAAATTGTTCCGAAACAGAAAATTTGATCATATTCAATATTAGTTTCATGTGCATGTATTTACACGCAGGGAGAACTACCTAATATAATTTGATAAGCTCATGTAGCAGCGTATTGTTTATGACATGAAAAGAAAGTGTGTAATGGTTTTGTGTAAATTTATTTCCACTGGATCAGCATACTCGCATTAGTCATCACAGATATTTTGTGCTTTGTCTGCGTTTAAATCAATTGCTTAACCTAAGCAGTTATGACTGAGTCATTATGAGTCATAATTTCACAATGGAGAAATTCGGTTTTGGAGAATTTATAACAATTATTACGCGATTTGTTTAAAAAAATATTATCAAGGAAATGGACCCGTTTAAGAGACAATATTTTATTGTGACTTTGTTTCTTAAATAATACACACAATATGTACTGCAAAGCTAAAATTAAAGTTTTTAAGGTAACGGTTTGGCACTATATGGAATTCAGCAGCAACATTCTCCTATTCTTTATAATCCTGCTAAAAATATTATCAATATTTATTGCTATTACGACATTACAGAAATTTAAAACGGAAAACTAATAGAATAACATCTTGCACAGTTATATCACGAGTCAACATTAACAATATACCGTTAAGACAGGTTCAACAAACATCATTAGATTACGAATAAAGTGAGGAAATTTATTTTAGAAATGATTAGGTTAAAATTTAGTTTAAATGACTTACATATATGTTGACTATTGTACTATTTCAAAAATGAATAAACTCTACACAAATAATGTGTATCTTATCCCAGTAGGGCTTCCCCTAAACTTAATCTCGGTTTCTTTTAATTTAAAGCTACTTAAAATATCTGCTGCCATTACTTCTTTGATATCCAACATTACCCGTTTGAAATCGTCCTGTTTTCGGTAGACCAAACCAATCAGACTTAGTTGAGCTTTTTGACGCACATTGCTTGCAAATAAATCGCTCATTAACCTTCTTCCAACATGGGGTGATAACCTATGCAATGCAGTAAATAAACCAAATAATTTTTAAAGACAAAGTAAGCAAAATTTTTGTTTATGACAACCTACCTCGCTATTACACTTGGTACATTGAACTGTCCCAATATGTGTGCAATTGTAAAAGATTTCGTCTTCATGACAGCGAATCTTTGCTTCGTGGCCACACTTCAATTTTTTCTCAAATGTCTCATCACACGGAGGGCAGTCTTCATTGCAAGCGTGTTCAAAGCTGCATTTGTGACCTAGGAATCCAAAATAAGCAGTTCTTTAAGTTTAAAATATTTAGTTTCGATAAAAATAATAACAGTTTTGTAGCTCACCAAAATCACACTTTTTCTGGCAATTAGTCACATGATAAGTGCATTTTTGCTGGTCAGGTGAAACTGAGCATGACACCAATTGTTCATGTTCACATGGTAAGATTTTCTTGATCTTCTTGGTACACCTGTACTTCCCATTATTTCTTGAGCACTCCACTTCCGTGGAATGCCCACAATCAAATGATATCTCTATGAAAACCGTACAAGGCAAACATTTCGTATGACAATCGTGAGGATATTGGCAAGGATGACCGGCTGAACAGGAACGGGCGCATGGCTGTTTACACTTATAAGTCGTATGGCTTGGGTCCTTGGCAATATGACAGTTTAATGTACATTTGTGCCCACATGATAAAATCTTTTCACATTTTTCTGTGCACTGAGGATTTGCTGAGCTGGAGCATGGGATCTCTATCTATAAATAATATACTTAAAATCAGTTACAACTTTAATGTGGATAAGCTTATTTTGATAATTTTTAAAAACAAATACTTACAATGTGGGAGCAATCCGGCAGCACAATTTCCAAAATAATGTCGCATGATGCCCCACTCCCAGGTTGATAGCATTTTAATACTTTTGTGTGCCCACAAGAAAGAACTTTCTCCACCATTTCGTCACACTTGACTGTATCCACTTTCTGGTAACATTTCATATTCCTTATATGCCCACATGGAAGTACTTTCTCTTCTTCAAATTCGCATTTGTAGTCTTCCGGTGAAATGTAGCATTCAATCATGCGAACGTGGCCACAGTCTAGAATTTTCTCTGTGGGAAATGTGCACTCATATTTGGAAGCATCTTGGTGACATTTCATGTAAACCTCGTGTTCACATGGCAATAATTTTAGTACTGATACTTGGCACATGGCATTTTTAGGATCCACGTGACATCCAACAGTTTGGGTGTGACTACATGGAAGAATTTTTGAAAGACGGACTAGACACGGAGGGCATTTTCTCGAACAGATGGCTATACACGGATGGCCAGATGGACAAGTTTTGGAACATCTTTTCATACAATTAAATTTTTCATGCGTTTGGTCATCAGCATGACAAAATCTATTACAAATATGACCACAGTTAAGTTGGGCATTACAAATTTGGTCACATCCGCCATTTACCAAAGGTTGGAAATCTTCCTGTGACTTGGCCCATGTCACTTTTTGGTGGCGTTCGCAAATCAGCTCCAGGGCGTTCCCAATATTTTCTCCGGATTTTAACTTCTTCTCAATTTCTCTCCAAGTTTCACTAGCGCTTCTAAGACCGTCCATATTTCCCACCACATACAGCCCATGTCTTGCTCTTGACAGTGCCACACAAATACGATTTTGTTTTCCCAGGAAGCCCACTTTGTTCTCAGAGTTACTCCTTACAAGTGAAAGTAAAATTATGTCGTTCTCCTCTCCTTGAAAATTGTCGACACAAGTGATACGAACTCCTCGACATGATTCTGGGATGAGTTTCTTCAGCAAAAACATTTGACCGTTGTAAGTTGTCAGTATGGTAATTTGATTATGGGTGTAGCCTTGCCTTAGCAAATATTCGCATAGTCCAAGTAGAAAGTCAGCTTCAAAACGATTTGATTTGCTGAGTAGGTCAGTGTCCTAGTAACATTTAAAATAAGAAATTAAGCTTTTAATTTCTTATTTAAACGTAAATATGTACTATAAATACATTTTAAATATGCATACCGTCTCCTCAATTTGCGTATGAGTTAAAAAGAACAAACTTTTCCTAAGCCCCTTAACAGGTGGATATTCATGAACGTCAGGATGGTCATAAAGTTTCTCATAAATAGTGCCAATGATCAAGTTTGATATAGCAGGCAGCATTCTGTGTTGAGTCTAAAATATAATTATTCATAAAAAACAACCATCGATAACAAAATATGCATAAAAGTAATTACATATTATAATTATTACTAATACCTTTAAAGTGCAATAGGGCACGCCATTTCTAATCATTCTTTCAAATAGAGACACATTTAGCCTGTACTTTGTCTCCAGCTCGTAAATATTTACACTTGGTTGCAGTTGCAGATGGTCCCCAATCAAAATCAAATGCTTACAGTCTTCAGTAAGTGAGGTGACAATATGAGCCTCCAAAATTTCTGCAGCTTCCTCTACAATCACTGTAATTACAGAATTTACATAGGTATACAATAATTGATGACTTTGAAATAATAAATGACATCGCATTTTAAAACACCACTCACCAACTTCCGGTTTAGCTATCTCCAGAAGTCCATGCATTTTCGCTGCTCCAGTCGTCGTCATCCCAATAATATCAGAGCTTTTCATAATGTACGCATCCAAAATTTGTGATTCCTTATTGTACTTTTCTCTAGCTTCTTTCAGCTCATCCTCCAACTCCTCTTTATATTTCTTCGCAGTTTCCAAAGCAATTTCCACAATTTTGAAATAAATCCCCCATTTCAATCTAGCCGGATACTTTCTCAGGTCATCGCTACTAACTTCATAAGTTTCACCATCAACACTCTTCAGAAATACTTTATCCACATGATAAAATGCCAGTCTTCCTTCCTTATGCAGTCCAAAAACGGTGGAGAAGAATACTTTCATATTTAAATATTTGATTTGTTCCTTCCTCAGCCTACCAATTTGATCCCAAAGTTTTGTGTATTTTTCATAGTCAATTTTAGTATTCCCTTTTTTCGAATCATTCTCTAAAGAACTGTTGTATTCATTGTAGCAACGCTGCAGTTGAGTCTTGACACGTGTAGTAGTATCAGTGCACTGTCTAATAGATTGATTATCAAAATATAAATTTCTATGATGTCTTTCCTCAGCAGCATTAGTAATTTTCTCGGTATAATTATCAGATTCAGTGAGCCGATGTTCCATAAGTTCATCCATGTCATATTCGCCCTCTTCTTGCTTCTTATCATTCCCATCTAATCCAGCATTATCCCTTTTGTTATTCTCCATGCCCAGGTGAAAGTTGGCTTTTACTTCTGGTTTCGTTGATTTTGGGCTTACAACAAAGAATCGGGATATAATTGTTCCAATATGAAAATCTCTCATGAAAATAGAATCATCATAAATCTCGAGCCAGCTGCTATCCCAAAGAATATGCTTCCAAACGCTCTCGGGTAAAATTGATCTTAATCGGTTCTCTATTTCCATAAACCGGAAATTAAAAATTCCTGTGGGACATGAGAGCTCCTGGATTTCTACAGCCAGCCTTGCCAATTTCTCTTCTATTTCTTTTAGAGTGCGAAATGCTGCATGTTCTTTAGCCTTCTGCTCTCTGACATCGCCTACAAACCGGGGGTGATCCCAATCTCGCTGGAGTCGGATCCGCTGTTGGAATAACGTGTAGTCAGAGACGATCTCTGATTTACTTTGGCCACCAACACGGACCACATCTAAGTCAGGCATTTCAAGAAGAAGCAACTCCAAAAATTGGTCTAATGCGTGATTTGTGTAGCAAAGAACGAGGAAGGGGGATGGAGGCAAGACGTCGAGTCCTTTGTTGAGAATTAATGTCTTCACAATTTGAAGACCTACGTAGGTCTTCCCCGTTCCAGGGGGCCCTTGAATTACTGCAAGTTCTGAAGTTAGGGCTGTCTGTACTGCGTCGTATTGGTCGGGGTCTAGTGCCATGTGAGTCTGGATTTCTTCTGAGGGCCATTGGTAAGGGCGAGATGGATAAACGAGGATAACCTTATCGGTTGGCAGTCTGAATCTTGTCTCTGGGCATGTCAGGTACAATGGAAGCCCCACGTGGGGGGAAGCTTTGACAATAAATTTGTTCAATGAATTTGGCTCTGGTCCATCGTTTTCGAGGAACAAAAGGCCTTGCAGCATTCCCAGATTGTAGCGATAAGCTTCAAAAAATGCTTCGCATTCGAACATCAAATATGACTTGTTTTCCAAGATGAACTCTTTTCCAGTCTCGATTGTCAGCCGGAGTATTCCATCTGCAAGTTCTTGGCGTCGAGGATCCCCACTTCCGGTTTTCTTCTGCTTTGGAGGTACAGTGAGAGCGAATGTCGCAGTTTTGCAGTAGTCTGAAGTCAGCATCACAAGACATCCAGGAAGAAGACGTTTGGATTTATCCCAATTTACTCTGCTGGTCAGTCTTTGAGGAAGATTGAACAGGTAATCGGTTGTGTTGTTTCTGGACCGCTCAGTTCCATGGAAGGTGACATCACTGTAGAGTCGCACGGAGATATCTAGCTCTCGGTTCGTCCGCCTTTTCCCAATTGACTGAATGAACTCGTCTCTAATATTTTTATTTAAAATCATAAATTATTTTGGAATAATATTTTAAAATAAAACTATAATTAAAAAAATTAATATCTCACTTGTTCTTCATAAAATCCTGCACAGCTCGTCTTAATGGCAGAATAAAGTCTTCCCTCAAAAGGCGAAATTGTACATCCAAATAGTGCTCCGAGCTCCTGTACGGCCCCTTCACCTTATTTGGTCTTAGAAACGGATCCTTCTCGTTGATAAGCTCATCGAGAGTGGGAATAATCGGAATTTCTCTGAAGTCCTCTGGTGGTTCCATGGAATGGAGAAGGAGCTCATGTCCTTCGTCGAAGTCATACCGTTTTCTTGGCTTTCTCTCATCCTCAAAAACTTTATTGATCTCTTGAGTCTTTTGCTGGAGAGCTACGAATTCCTGCAATAAGGTTTGATAAGCGCTTTGTGATTTGGTAGCAGTCGCTCCAATACATGTGCAGATAAGATTGAGAAGGAGGTCCTTGCCCAGGTATGGGATTCTCTTCAGTACTTCCAAGCAAAAGACATGCAGTTCGTTGAGAAGCTTCCAAAATATTTCATGCTTTTCCTGTTTTGTTGACAAGTCAATCACACTAGTTTTTATGGAGTCGATGAACTTGCTGTTACCGCAAGTCACTGTAAGAATCTTCCCCACTTTATCACCAATATCCGCTGCAACAGGTTCACACGCTGGATTTAGCACTTTTGTAGCGACAATTTCTACAATTTTTAAGAGCAGACTTGTATTTCCACTTTTAATTTGATCTGCAGCTTTTTCTAAAAGAAGCTGCCATTCTGAGAAATATTCATCATGGAGAAAGTGAACAGATTCTTGTCCTGTTTTGGAGGAAAAAAGTTTGTCCAATATTTCTTTAGTTTTCTCCTCCATTATTTCCCATTCACTTTACTTAAGCGTATATTTTGGAGTGGAAATCGATAAAATTGGAGAGTAATTTTAAGCACTTTTTTGACAAGCACAAATGCAAATTGTGTTGACACTCTGGACAATGCTTGCTGAATGGAGTGCAATATTTTGTACGTTACATCCTAATATGCAATATTACGTGTATAAAGTAATGCATCTTTCCTCACTTTCCTGCAGTGGGAGATGAAGCTATAGCAAAAATGCGAACGTTTTGTGGCTTTCGCTTTGCTCCACATTATCTCTCAAGTGTCCTGTTAAGCTCGTTGATGTGGGAGAAGAGGAAAAACGAATTTCTTTCTATTGTAACGTTTTCAAGGCTAAAATTTATGTAAGCATACTTCTGTTTGTAAAGTGGATGGTATACTGCTGACAATGAGTAAAGAGAGCAAGCTGAAATGCAACATAAGCAAAAAATATAAGATTTGCTATATGAATTATTTTACTAGCTGCTTAAACTGGCATTCAGAGTCAGTAAAGTGCATTAAGTTTTTATGTGTGTTTTATCTGTCTACTTGCATTTCATATGAGAAGCTGTGTGAAAACTGTTTTGAAGCAGAAATTTGATCATATTGGGTTTATGTACATGTAGAAGGAAAACTGTGTATTATTATTGCTTTCCTTATCTCTACTCCTGAAAAGCGAACCATGGACTGTTGCTAATTTGTTGGAATTCATAATAAATATTGAATTTTGGAAGCGGATTTTGTGATTATGTACAAACTGAAGTATTTCTAACGTTTTATTTTTTATCAGTATTAGTAACTAATGAAAGCATTGACATATACCCATAGAAAGGAAATAAGTGTGATAAAATAAAATCATGTAACAGCACATAGTTTATGATATGAAGTAACTATATGGAATGGTATTTGTGTAGATGTATTTACACTGGAACAACATACTTGCATTAGATCATAGATATTATGTGCTGTCTTTGTTCTTAATCATAATGCATAACCTAAGCAGTTTTGGCAGCATACTTATGAGTAACGATTTTACATGCAGAAATTCTTTCTTGGAAAAGTTGCAACAATTATGAAGCAATTTATGAAAATACCGATGTTTCATATTGCTTATAACAAATGGTTATCATTTTCATACTTTTTGAACATTAAATGTTTTCATATTAATGTTAATAATTGGAATGAAATGAAATTATTTTTCTGGGTTAGAATCCGCCTGTCATTGTTTTCATTTGAAAGGGGCGAAGAAAGAAACGAAGAATTGAAATATTTGTGAAAGCGATAGATCAACGAACTTAAGAAAACAATGAATTATTTGATAAGAAATACCATTGTGTTGATAGATTTCATAACACTACTGTATGGAATTTCCAATTTGTAAACATTGACGCCCAAATTGTGTAAACAATTTTGAAAATTTTGCGCATATATAAAGCCGATATTTTATTATTGTTGGTCAATTTCTCATATCCAAATAATTGCTTAGCGGATTAAATAAAAGTATTTTACTTTCTAAAAATGAATTTTTTTTCCAGCAGAATTATATCACCTGTCATCTTGCTGACTTTGGTGATGCTAGGACAAATCCGGTATTCGACTGCGCAAGCGCCCTTCGGTAAAATATTATTTAACTTATTTTAACAAAACATAAGGTGGCATTTTGTGAAAATATTGATAATAGTTATTACATATCGTTTATTCTATTTTGCAGGCGCTTGCTACAAATGCAGGGACTTTACCGACTGTTCCACTGCTGTTGGTATTGACTTTATAGAATGCGGACCTCTTCACAAAAGCTGTGTTTATGCAGTAGAGGGGGATGACCGTATGCTAGATTGCTCTTTGGAGGACAAAGAAGGTTGTTTTGGAACAGAAGGAAGCCACAGGTGCTACTGCCAGACACATATATGCAATGAGGGACATCCTGACTTTGACCTATCACCAGAACCAGGATGCGAATCCCCTCCACCACCTTAAAATTTTGATGATTTCTTTGTACTTTTTTTGCCGATCTTGTCCGTCTTTAAATTGCAATAAATAAACTTATTTGTATGAAATTTGTTACTGATCTGTAGTTATTTGAGGCATATTGTCATTTGAAATCTGAAAGTTAAGAGCCAAAATAAATAATTTATTATAAAGCGGTTCATAACTTACCATAACTATACTCATTGGATATTACTTCGCTTCACTCCACATTATCTTTCAAGTGCTCTGTTATGTTCGTTGGTGTGGGAGAGAGAAAACGAATTTCTTTCTATTGTAACGTTTTCAAGGCTAAAATTTATGTAAGCATACTTCTGTTTGTAAAGTGGATGGTATACTGCTGAATAAAAAGAGCAAGCTGAAATGCATTATATGCAAAAAATATAAGATTTGATGTATCTATTATTTTACTACCTGCTTAAGCTGGCATTCAGAATTAGTAAAGTGTAGTAAGTTTTTATACGTGTTTTGTCAGCCTGCTTGTATTTCATATGAGAAGCTGTGTGAAAACTGTTTTGAAGCAGAACAGTTATGTGCATGCAGAAGGAGAACAGTTAATTATAATTGCTTTCCTTATCTCTCCTCTTAAAAAGCGAACCATGGACTGTTGCTAATTTGTTGGAATACATTATAAATATTGAATATGCAGCGGATTTACAGTGATCATGTATAAACTGAAGTATTTGAACTGAAGTTTTATTTCTTATCAGCAGTTTAATGAAAGCGTTGGTATTCATACAAAGGAAATAAGTATGATAGAATAAAATCTTGTTGCTGCGTATTACTTATAAGTAATTATAGAATGGCATAATCATAATGCATATGCTAAGCAGTTTTTGCAGCGTACTTAGCAGTTATGATTCTACATGCAGAAATTTTTTCTTGGAGAAGTTACGCCAGTCCTGAAGTAATTTAGAGGAATACTAATGTTTCATATTGCTTGTAACAAATGGTTACCATTTTCATACTTTTTGGACATTAAATGTTTTCATATTCGTGTTAATAATTTAAATGAAACTATTAAATAATCTTTTCTGATTTTGAATCCGCCCGTCATTGTTTTCATTTGAAAGGGACGTATAAAGAAACGAGGAATTGAAATATTTGTGAAAGTGAGAAATCACTAAACTGAAACAATGGCTTGTTGCAATAGATTTCATAAAAGTTACTGTTTCGAATTTCCAATTTGTAAACATTGACGTCCCAATTGTACGAAGGGATTATCAGCAAAGTTGCCCAGACTTTATTTTGCTCTCATTTTACAACGATTTGACATATTCAATCCAATTTTTCTATATAATATCCCCCAACTCGTGCTCACTTTTTCCACCTTTCCTCTAGACCCAGAACGACTCTGGAGAAGAATGCCGAGTCTCGATGTTCAAACCTTATTTTTTTCTTTTTTTCTACTAGTTATAAATTTTCGTCTGAGTTATACCTTCGCCTACGCATGTAATTGATCAATTTGGAGAACAAAAAGTAGTCAGATCGGAAAAGCAAGAGACAGTAAAGAGGATGATGCAGTTCATTAAATCCCAAGTCCTGTAGTTTCTTCTTGGCGCCCTTCGAAGTGTAGCAGGGTACATTTTCATTAAATACGAAAACCCCATCCTCTCATTTCTTAAGGCTATGTTTCTCAGCTTAAGCTGCCTTTATCTTACTTTGGATGTCAGAATAGGGTTGTCCGGTCAATGTAACACCCTTGTAGAAAAATTCCGTCAACAAAACTCCCATCTAGTCCTAATAAGCAACGATCATAATCTTGCAAATGCAGTACAAGTTACATTTCGTGCAGCTTTTGGTCTGTCTTCAAGTGATGGATCACAACTACGATATCACCAACATCATGGACGAATAGTTGATTAGCCTGGCACTTGAATCGTACCAATTTTTTTAAAAATCATTTTTAATTAAAGAGGAAGAAAAGCCCTTCAAAAAATGTAGCCACACTCGCGCTTGAATAAATCTTGATTAGTGAAAAACATGATCGTTGATGTTACCAGCTCTGGCTCAGCACAGCAAATACCTGCTGCTTAGTGCAACCCCTCATTCGAAAGCCCTTAACTTTATCTACAAGAGGATATACAAATCAGCTTAATTGAGGCCGTTGTCTTTGAGATAAGCGCTATCAAAGTCTGGGCAACTTTGCTGATAATCCCTACGTATAAACGATTTTGAAAATTTGGGTATATATAAAGCCGAACTTTTTTCATTGTCGTTCAATTTCTTATTTCCAAATAACTACTGAGCTGATTAAATAAAAGCATTTTACTTTCTAAAAATGAATTTTTTATCCAGCAGAATTAAATCACCTGTCATCTTGCTCACTTTGGTGATGTTGGGTCAAATCCGGTATTCGACTGCGCAGACGCCCTTTGGTAACATATTATTTTATGTGTTATATCAAACCATATGGGGATATTTATCTTATGTGAAAATATTGATAATATTAACTATACATTTTATTCTATTCCGCAGGCTTATGCTACAGATGCAAAGATTTTAACAGTTGTGACGACGGAATTGAACCCGTACAATGCGGGCCTCTTCACAAAAGCTGTGTTTATGCAGTAGAGGGGGATAATATAATGCGAGACTGCTCTTTGGAGGACAAAGAAGGTTGTTTTGG
>JAQIXW010002533.1:0-15215 GCA_034700685.1 Willowsia buskii | reverse complement strand
ATTGCGTTTCCCATTCACACATAAATATTTACACTCTATCGATGCATAAATGAATTATAAAGGTTGCCATAGATCACCAATCGACTGGGGCTACAGCAAGGGGTGAATTTTCTCTAGACCTTCTTTACCTCATGGCAATGGCAAACCGCAGAGAACAAACCCTACTCCAAGTATGACAAAGAAATAAAGACTTTTATGCAGTTGGCTTTATGCCGGGGTAATCAACAAATTCTGAGCTCAAAATAAAATTATTCGTTCACGCCAATGCAACGAGGCATATCTTCAATATTTTCTCCGATTTGAAACTTTGAAACCCATGTTCAGTAAGCTTCACGCAATTGCACGTAACGAAACTTGTGGTACAAGCACAAAATCAAATTAAATATTGCACCCGGAAGGATAATTTTAGTTATATTATTTTCGGATTATATAATATGTACACATATACTAGCGATTCCTTTATCGAATACCATATTAATATAAGACCTTGTGTGATCAGTTAGGCTGATTTGTTGCCATTTATAAGAAAATTTGTAAACAATGTGTAGGTATATAATATGTATAGTACGGTTTCATTATTATCCTGATACAATAATAATACATCATTAAAATTTTTCATTGTTCATTTTCATACAAATAGACAAAAATGCTTGGATTAGGCGATGAAAACACAGCGGCAGCGCTATAAATCTAGCGTCATCATAATTATTAGGACTTTGTCACAGGACACAAAAGAGTAGTTTAGAGTTTAGACACACGCATTATCTGACTTCATTTGGATTGATGACATCGTCATAATGTAAACAACAACACACACTCTTTCTTAAGAAAAATTGTAGTAACGAAACTAGAGAAATAGATTATTGCATAGAATTTACATAATCATACAACAGTTCATATGTCTTACTTTTAATACAATAATTAAAGATGAATATCCGCATGCTCAGTGTATATCAATAGTCTCTCTCTGTATTCGCACTTTCTCCGTTTTGTGATTTACTGATACCAGTTTTAAAAACCTATTACGTACACACAGCGCGAGCGATTTCTCTGATTCTTTGTATTGTAGTAAAAGGAGTATATTTTCGTATTTCTTACTGTCAATAATAATATATTATGCATGTCTATTTCGATTAATTATTATGTACACATCACAAGGCATTTTATGTAGAAGATAATAACAGTGATACACTTAAATTTTCACTCTCGAATATTAACTGATCGTTAATTAACATAAACTATAATTATAGGTGGTAGTTTGTTGTTTTGTCTTGTAGTAATTCATTATAAATTACATAACAATAATAAAAGCAAATATTATTAATATATTGTTAAGATTAATAATACAACAATACACGACTCAGTAAGAAAGATTTTTTGATAGATGTTACATTTTCATAAAGTTCACCCGGAGGGAGTAGTAGCGTTTGGTAGTAAGATGAAAAAGCAACAAATGAAATACAACAATCTTTGAAAGTAAAATTAAATATACGTATTCTTGTTATTCTTAAAACGTTATTTAAAACTGAAAAGGAAAACACTTGTATGTGCGCTCAGAGAATATTGCATCGTTTCTTTGTAGGTTTGGGCACTGGACATAATACTGCCCGGATTGCCTCATCGAACACAGTTTTCAGTCCCTTTTGTGTGAGGGCTGAACATTCTAAATATTTTACGGCCATAATTTCTTTTGCCATTGATAGTCCCTGTAAATTAAAAGTTAGAAAACCTCAAATTTAAGTTCATTGCCTTAATTTTGTTTTAACAACATTTACAAGGAAAGTAAATACTAGTATAATTACCTGTGGGTAAGCAATGGGTGCAAGCTTCTTTTCTTTAAGCTTCTCGACTGTTGGTTTGTCATCACGCAAATCTAGTTTTGTCCCTACAAGAATAATTGGTGTGTTCGGACAGTGATGTCGAACTTCCGGATACCACTGACAAAAGAAAAAGACATTCATTAATCCACCGAATATGTTCCAAAACATCAGCGATACATTACAAGGATTACAATATTTACGGTCGTGTTCACAGTCACACACCACAAACATCGTTAATAAATAAATTAATTCACAAAAAAGGTGTAACTATTCAATACCTTCGCCCTAACGTTTTCAAAGGAGGCCGGATTAACAAGGGAAAAACATATAAGGAAAACATCTGTTTGTGGATATGATAGTGGTCGCAATCTGTCGTAATCTTCTTGACCTGTACTCAAAAGGAACGTGGAAAAGAATTAGAGCACTGCCTAAAAAAAGCAGAGTACGTAAACCGCTACACTACTCATTGTAAACGGTGCAAACAACAAATGTTCCCACACAATATAATTTTTAGTAAATTAGTATATCTTACCGGCTGTATCCCACAGTCCAAGGTTAATTGGTTTCCCATCAACCATCACATTTGCAGAATAATTATCAAACACCGTTGGAATGTACTCCTGCAAAAACGCACAAACAAAATGACAACACATGCATTAAAAACCGTTCTCACACAAGATGACAGACTGCAGTTTTCTGTGTGCACTTTCATAACGACTTTCTTATCCGTAAAAAAACTCACCCCAGGAAATGCATTGGTGGTATAACTGATAAGTAAACACGTTTTACCGACGGCACTGTAAACAACAACAAATTCACATTTAACAATATTTCGTCCTACATCTCACTTTTAAAGCTCTTTCCTCCAATAATCCCTTCCAATTCTTCACCCAAACAAAAGCAAAAAATCACTTGACATTTCATTTCTTCCTCCCCACAAAACTTACCCATCGCCCACCACCACACACTTGATTGCCTGCATCCTTGACCTGACTATTGACAAGCCCTTCCCCTCTGGAAATCCTGAAAAATCCTGGAGAGTCCTCCTCTCTCACAATTTTCCTCACCCGAAAATAAAATTCCAAACTTAACTGAACAAACTAAAATTAAAAATTTGGAGTTACAAGTGGCCAAAATAATGGATTAGCCAAGCCCATATATTTCATTTTTCCCGGAACTCCCCTGTGGCTCTCTGGAAATAGGAAAATTGTTAGGCAAAAAGGCAGAGTTAAAATCACTACTCTGAACGAACTCTTTTGCTATCAGCAGTTCATGTTATATGTATCGCCTCTCTTTACTACTCGTATCACACTTTTACACGACACACACACTCCACTCATGAAATTATATCCTCCTCCCTCACACTCAAACCAATTTTCTTCCTACTCACATAATATCGTCATATTCTTCTCTAGGCAGGCATCATCCTCATCATCATCACTACAAAAAAATTACTTGAACAAGAGGACCAACAGCATAGCATAATATTTTTTCATCGTGAATAATGCATAGTACACATAGAGCGTCCATATCACAAAAAAAACACACGTATTGAATGCAATATTATGCATAAGGCATAAGACTACATTCAACTTTTAGGAATTTTTTTGTGTATACTTTGTCTGTGTTGTGCTTTTACTGGTGGAGAAGTGGCAGAGATGGTGGTGGTGATGATGATGATGATGATGCTGTTATAAATGTGCAAGTTTTTTTTTAAGTATGGACGGAAAGCACGAGAAGAGATGCTCAAGTTGTTGAGTAGAAGTCTCTCATGTATTGTTTGAGTTTTCGTGTGTTTTTTAAAAGGCTTTGATTCTTTAGGTTTCTCTCAAGCACAGAAGTTGGTTTTGTAGCGTAAACATGAGTAAATATGGGTGATGTAAAGCAATGCGTGTGTTTTCATATAGTTTTCAACCCTTTCGTTTGATGCTTTGTTCATTGATGAGATGTCTGCTTTGCTTTTCTTGCGCTTTTGTGCTGGTATTATTGCTTTGCTGCATGTGAGCTATGAGAAGCAGAACCAACAAATTTGAATATATGTAGAGGAACGACACCCGAATTGGTCTTTTGGTTTAGAGGTCTTTCTTGGATTCAAAGAGGATATCCCTTAATAAAAAATACATTATCATTCCTTTGCTTTTTTATGGTGCTGGCTGAAAGTGTTACAACACAATTACTTCAACATACAGAGTAAAGCATCGTGAGTGAGAGTATGGGCCACCACTGCAGGCAGAAAAGAGCGAGTAAGCAACATGTCATGTTTCAATGTATTTAGTATTTTTGCTGGCATGACTGGAAATTGGATTGAATTTAAGTGAAATGGAAAGAGTCTGAATTTGAAGCGATTGCACGAGTGGCATTTTGCCTGAGATCTGAGATTGTGGATGATAAAATCAATTCTGATTCGTGGCTCTTTTTTGTGTGTGCCATAAACTGCTTACACGTGATTTTGAATGGATTAAATTGTTATGCAATTTTCCTTTCATGTTTTGTGCAATCATGCATGCAGGCTCTGCACTCCATATTTAGATGATTTGGGGTAGTTATGATAATTGTGAGATGCTTGGGCATTTATTCCAATATTCTTAAAACAACATTGATGACTGAAAGGTCCTCTTGCACAATATTTGATATTGATGTAGGAGGAGGACATGGGCCATGGCTGAAATTGATGACGATGACGATTAAATTGGAGCTACGTGCTGCTGAGTGTGGGATTAGTAGGAATGCTGACGACAAAAAAGTGTGTTCATTGCTGCCTTTAAATTATTGCAAATTGCATTATCCTTGCCCTGCTCGAATCGTGTAAACGAGATGTATGTATTTTAAAGCTGCAATGAGCTTGATGTCAGAGCTAACTAAATTAGGCATTAATTGGTACATAATCGGTTTTAGAAATCAACAATTTGCAGTACTATGTACTCTATAAAATAAATATTATCTCGTTTTCAAAAACACAAAGGATAGTTTTTAATCTAGGGATGTAAGTGACATTACATTGTAAAAATGTATCGCTCTACGAGAAATTCTTCAAAAACGGTAATACTGTAGCATGACGCTAAAAGTAGTCGTAGTTGTTATGAAATTATGAACATGGCTGTAGATAATGATAACGTGTGCGTGTGTTTTTGACAATATTTGAATATTGACGTCGTTGCTGTATGATAAGATAACTTAGAATCATTAGGGCATACATATTCAGGCCCTAAGTTTCAATATGAAATATTGTTGAAACTTAAGTATAATACAACATATGATGTGATATGCCATTCATCATTATACAAGTGATTTAGCTAATGAATGCACATGCATCATCTAGTGTATGTTGAAAATAAGGTTAGTAAAATGGCATGTGTACGTAGGCATGAATCAATGAATTTGTGTTTGTGGTTTTTGCTGAGGCTATTTTTATCGTTGTTTTTATATGGATGTTTATGTCATATTGTTTGAACAACTACACCATTGTATGAAATCATCGACAAGATTACTCATCAATTCATCAGCAATGCCTTTATTTCTTTGTTTGAGTTCTAGACTCTAGACATTTCATCCAGACATGTATTGACATTTGGCACCGCAAACCGTTACACGGCAAACACAGCTTTCTCTTGAATTCTCATAATGCCCCATTTATAGAGATGGGTCGGACGGAAGTGTTAGATCTTGTCTGTGTACTATATGATGATTGACTAACTTCAAAATATTTACAGTACCCGGACCAAATAATAATGCAACAAAAGCTGAAATGGACAAATTAGGTGCCTACACACGTGTCCACATAATACACAGCATACTGACGACGGAGTTGAAAAGCTATCGTGACAAGAAGGTAGCGGGTTAGCGTGCCAAGTCTCTTCCAATGACACTGAACTACTTATGTATTATATGCGGAAATTGTATATTTGTATTCTATTATTATTTAGCACTTAATATATAAGGTATATCAATTTGTCGATTTCAATTAAACACGATTTTCCGTTCGTGGCATTGCATAGTGGCTTATAACAGTCGATCGATCGAACAATCGATTCTCGGTTCAATTGCAAATTGGTCCAATGGATTTTCTATAAATGTATTTGGTGTTTGATCGCGAATAATAACTCAAAAAACATGTCATTTTTACTTTGCATTTTACAAAGACAATAATTAAAAAGAACACTTCTTATGCCTTTCCTGTTTATAAAAATTTTGTTACAAGCATATTTACTATCAGTGAAGTATGGCATAAGTTCATAAATAATTGCAAATATTGAATTCAAGCTTCTTGTAAATATATTTCTGTAAAGAACCAAGGAAAAGTTATTGTGCATGTGTTTTGAGTGAGTTTGTAATCTTGCAGTTGCAATTTGCATAATCAATGATTGATCTTCATGCTGATACTGCCCTCAGCTATCCAGTATCGGTTACCCTTTAGGAATTTCACTTCGGGACACTCACGTGCATATTATGTATTAACTCTTTCTCGTATAGGCCAATTTTATTCTCTTCAATTTCTTGTATGTAACCCTTGAAAGTTTTTTGCACGATTATCTATTTTACTTTTGCTTTAGTTAAAATTGATCCAGCGAGCTACTTTTTTCATCGGAAAAGGAACGCCAAAACGTTAAACTGCAAACGACCAGGATAAGTGTGCAATAAGGAAATGTGTTTGTCTCTATCGGACATCGGATAATAATGAGTGCTCAAAACGTGTGCCTTATTCCTCCGTCGCCACAAGTATAAACAAAGTCGCGTAAAGCTAAGATGTTTACCTTGCTTTTAATTGAGCCTGTCTGTAGAAAAATGCTTTTACAAAAGAAAAAAGTGTTACTTTACATCATGCATTCCATAACTCATCATGATGACACATTTACGTACTGCTGAATTGCTCTTGCCCATGTCTGGACTGGAATATATTTGATATTGTCACAATCCTGCTTTTCTTGAGAATTATGTTTGTAGTTTAGTTAGATTGTCACTTCACTCCTTACAGAAACACCGGATCCATTTATTCCCTGCCATAAAATCATTGTGTAACTGTGTTAATTGCAGTATTTTCCAACTCTTTAATTGTGAGATTTAACAAAGTTTATGCTATACAATAAACATCCCGTTAACACCTGTTCATTTCGAAGATAAGCTTTCTTATCTTTTGCGCAAAGCTCCTGACCAACTAGACTTACAGAAATATGTAGAAATGTATAATGTAACATGCTTGGACAAATTCAATTTTTAAAATGTAAATGTCTGGTAAACACAACCAGTGTGGCGTGTGCTACTAGACTAACTAGACATATAACAACAGAAGGCATATATGAACGCCCCCGGTTTAGAATATTATGCTATGCAAATTTTTAATATTGCGGTCTATATCTGAACTTCACTCCAACTCTAATCTGTAGTTACGAGTAATTTGTTCTCGCCCTGATAACACACAACACATTGGATTTTACTGACATTATGACTTGTGACGAGTTTTCATGTATTATGTAAGTAAATATGACATAGACATTTGATCATTTAATCAAACAGAGATTCAGAGATGACGATGATGATGCAAGACAAAAAAATAATGAATTCTTTTGGCAGGCAAATGACTAAACAATGCGCTGCTAACTTACGTACGACATACGCTATCGCCGTACTGCGGGACGTGATATGATGGAGTCATGGTCATCCGCTTCGGCGTAGTACATAAATATTTGCATTCTTTCCAGCATTACACCCAAAATCTTCATAAACCTGGAAATGAGTTGCGTTTATGTGCTAAGTGTGTTATAAGGATGACTGATTGATAATGATAATGCTGAATCTGGAGTGGAACTTGTCAATATTCTATTACTAGTTTCCCTGTTGAGTCACACTTTTGCACAGATAACACAAGTATTCATACTTACTTTGTTAGTTGGTTGTGCACCTACAAATACGAAACTGCATTCTTTTGTTGCTTCTAGATTGCCAATAATTTTCTTTAAACTATCTTCCCAATGCACATTTTAAACATTTAATAATACTTTTTTCGTACCGTGGCTTCTGGAACGCATCAATTTAATCGCACAACCAGATAGCAACCACCAAGATGGTGGGTCAGGTGGCGAAGAAGTTTGGCCTGCTTCTTTGGAAAAACTACATTCTCCAGAAACGGCACAAAGTTCAAACCGCGTTTGAAATCTTCATTCCGCTAATTTTTACCATAATTTTAGTGGGAATTAGAGGAATTATTAAGTCTGAAGAATTTAAAGATGACTCATATTTTCCACAATTCGATCCTCTTGATACTGGAGCAACTGCAGTTCCAAGAGGGTATAAAAACAGAATAGCAATTACTCCATCATTACTTCTCATCCTTTCATTTTCTAGCATGGCTAATAAGATTTCAAAATTTTCTACAGGAAGTACATATTATACTCTCCGAACAACATTGGCGATTTGAATTCTGCTATGCAGCGAGTGAAAGCAGCTTTTGACGCGGTTAGCATTAATGGTGGATATGAACGTGAGTTTATAAATTTACTTCGCAATGTTCCAAATACAGATACACTCAGGTTTGACTTCTTGACGTATCTTGATTAGTTCGTTCCTACGCTGACGAGGAAGAGCTACTCCACGAGTACAACACTAATTCTGACTTGGCACCGAAGAAACTACCTGAACCGAACATAAATAACAATCCAGTCTTGGCCGCCGTTGTGTTCAAGGATTTTAACGGTGATCATATCAATGTGAGTAGGAGTTCTTATTCTAACTCGTTTAATTTGATAGGAACTGCATCAAACATTTTGCATAAAACTACTATTGAAATGCTTCTGTGTTTGCTTTTTAGTATGCGATTCGGTTTCCGTCCACCTTGCATAACACAAGCAGTTCTGAAACGACGTTTGGTCTTCAGCCTCGATGGCGAACGGAGCTGCTGTATGACATATTTCAACTGCCACGAGTAAGGGAGCAAATTACAAATGATACGGACGCAGACGAAAACAAGGAAAAACATTTGGCGCGTGGTGGTGATCCAGGGTACTGGAGAGAAGGCTTCCTCTTCCTTCAAGCGACTCTTGACAGGGAAATTATACGAGTAAAAGGTGGGGGGAAGGGAGACGAGGTCGACGAATATGATGTCAAGTTGAACCGATATCCTTATCCAGACTATATTGATGACGGGTTTATTGCCGCGCTTCAACTTCAGTTTCCTCTCTTTCTCATGTTGAGTTTTATCTACCCAATTATCAATATTGCCAAATCTGTAACGTACGAAAAGGAAAAGCGATTGAAGGAGTCGATGAAAATTATGGGTCTTCCGAATTGGTTGCACTGGAGTGCCTGGTTTACAAAATCTTTTCTCTTTCTCCTTATATCAACCATTTTACTCACCCTCTTTTATAAAGTAAGAGAAAACATCATACTTTTTCAACGAATTCATCAAAACCTGTTATGTTTAAACAGCCATTTTGACTGAAATTATGATTACATCTGCAGATTCCTTGGTACGG
Source organism: Willowsia buskii (assembly GCA_034700685.1). NCBI lineage: Eukaryota > Metazoa > Arthropoda > Collembola > Entomobryomorpha > Entomobryidae > Willowsia > Willowsia buskii. Next base: position 5,929 of record JAQIXW010002533.1, on the reverse strand, counting down.
TAATGGCAAGGGCATTTTAACGTATGCAGACTCAGTCCTACTTTTTATTTTCTTCCTGGCGTATGTTTTTTCCACGATAACATTAGGATTTCTGGTCTCAACATTCTTTTCAGCAGGTTTATCCATCAAACCTATTATCTGTTATCGCATTAAAGTTTTCCACGATCATTTTAGTTTTAAAAAAAATTCTGATCAATTATGAATGTTGCAACTTTCCAGCAAATTCTGCGTCAACTGCCTCTGGTGTCTTGTTCTTTCTCTGTTATTTTCCATACTTCTTCTTACAGCCACGGTATTTGCTAAATCTCTTAGCTCAACTTGCTAAATTCAGAGTATTGATAAGCACTTTAATAATTTATGATAACGCTTGTCTTCCCCAGATACAATCAACTGACGAAAGGAACAAAAATGGTGATGAGCCTTTTCAGTAACACTGGAATGGCATTTGGATGTCAAATCATTACCATGTTTGAAGGCACTGGGGCTGGGATACATTGGAGCACATTAGCACAGGGAGCCAGTCCTGACGACAATCTTTCTTTGCTTGATATCATTATCATGTTGGTGATAGACGGGTTCTTATACCTATTCGTGGCAATATATGTGGAAGCAGTATTTCCAGGTGATTATGGAGTGCCACTTCCGTGGTACTTTCCATTCACGGTAAGCCAACTTCTTAGCTTACAGGATTTAATGCAAAATATTTTATAAATAGGTTAGCTAAATAATTTTACAAATTACATACTACTGTCTAGAAATGGTATTGGTGTGGGAATTCACGTGGTGGATCTGTGGGAGATATAGTGGGCCCTCCATTGGACTCACATCATCACAAATACAGCCAACTATTCGAAAAGGAGCCCAAAGGACGTGCTGGAATCAAAATATCCGGTCTCACAAAAATATTTGGGAAGAAAGTTGCAGTGAACGATCTCCACCTTAACTTTTACGAAAACCAAGTAACCGCTTTGCTTGGACATAACGGTGCTGGGAAGACTACTACAATGTCTATGTTAACTGGTTTATTTCCCCCTACATCTGGAACAGCTATTGTGAACGGGTTTGATATAAGAAATGATATCAAGTCAGTTCGGGGCAGTTTAGGACTGTGTCCACAGCATGACATTCTCTTTGATGAAATGACTGTAGAGGAACATTTAAGGTTCTTCTGCCGTGTAAGAACATTATCTCTTATGAATTTACTCTGTAGTTTAGTTCAAAACTCTTTAAGAACTTTGTATTTCAAAATCTTCATTTAGCTCAAAGGTGTGGAGGCTGAGTTTGTTGAAGGTGAAATTGACCGCATGTTAGGAGTCCTCATGTTGGAAAACAAAAGGCATGCTCAGTCACAAACTCTTTCCGGTGGAATGAAGCGGAAACTTTCTGTTGGTATTGCATTAATTGGAGGAAGCAAGGTAGTACTGTTGGATGAGCCTACAAGTGGCATGGACCCTGGTGCAAGGAGGTCAACCTGGGATTTGATCACAAACGAAAAGAAAGGCAGAACTATTGTTCTCTCAACCCATGTATGTGGTACTTAATTTGCTTGATTTACAAGAACTATACTGCAGTGTAAAAACCAAATTTAATGAAAGTACTTTCATTCAAGTTTATGGATGAGGCTGATTTGCTCGGAGACAGGATTGCTATTATGGCTGACGGCCAGGCACAATGTTGTGGAAGTTCATTATTCTTGAAAAAGAAATATGGTTAGGGAAAAAGAGTATTTATATTTTAATGAGCTTTTACTAATACTCTGTCAACACGATTATGTTTGGTATTGAAAATGTATTATTTGGTCTTTAATTAGGTGGAGGATACCATCTAATCATCGTGAAAGAAACTGGTTGTAAAGTAGATCAAATCACACAATTACTCCAACAACGTATACCGGAAGTTCACATTGACCAAAACATCGGTGCTGAGCTGAGTTACTCACTGCCAGATGAAAAGTCTTATATGTTTCCAGAAATGTTTGAGGAATTGGAGAGGAGAAGAGAAGAGCTAGGAATTGCCAGTTACGGGTGTTCCATCACTCAAATGGAAGAAGTATTCATGCGGTATATAACCAATCGTCAGAATCACATTTCTAAAGATATTTTCATTAAAGTAATGCAAAAAAATATAACTCTTTACTGCACTGTGGTTAGGGTCGGCACGCAAGTAGAGGAGAGGATGCAAGAAAAGAAAGCTGAGCTACTTGGAAATGATAAGGCAGCACCTGTGCGAGTCAGTATGGAAGGTTTGAATGACGGCTCTCACGAGAAACTCAGCCAAGATGCGGATGATAGAAATGAAGGATTCCAACTGCTTGTACAACAGGTAGGCAAAATTCTGAGTCTGAATTTTTGAAAGTGAAAGTTTTGGTCTGGTAAATTACCTACGTTTTCTTCCAGCTTCGTGCCATGTTGGTTAAAAAATGGTTATACGCTATTCGTAACAAATTACTTTTGGTGACCCAAACTGCCGTTCCTGTATGTTTCCTGATTATCGCTTTGATAATGTTGAAGACGATGCCTGATGTAGCATCCCCTGAAGCGCGTGTTATAGACTTGAGTGTATGCAACCAATATTTATTTATGAAATATTCCTTGTAAATAGAAATTTACTTATGGTTCACTCTACTTCTCTGAAAATAGCAATACTCTTTATCTGGCACTCCTGTAACGACCGTTGAATGTGACGACAAAGGCAGTGGCATTTGCGATGCTTACAAATCATTTGCATCAATCAAATCAAATGTCGAAGACACTGGAGGCACATTTGAAGATTATATTCTTACCAAGGTGTGAACTAATTTTTTATTTCTTTTTAAAATTATTATTTCAAGGAAATGATTTTGACTGAAAAAATATAAAATGAACATTTAGTCCAGGGAAAATCTTCCTCGTGTCAACTTTCAATACATTGTCGGACTCAAAGCTATAGATAAAACTCTGACAGGATTCTTCAATAATCAACCTTTTCATACGCCTCCACTCGCACTCAACATGATATCAAATGCCCTCCTTCGAAAAGTCACAAATAATCCCAATTTAAATCTTACCGTGTCTAATCATCCGCTACCATTCACAACAGAGGATAGAGTGGAAAATTTAGCAGAGACGGAAAATGAAGGATTTACTGTGGGATTCAATATCGCTTTTGGGTATGAACTTTAAAATTTTGAACTTATTCGTTTACAATATGTTGCTCCACGCCTGAAAATTTGGTCATAGTCTGGCACTACGTAACTTTATACTTAACTTTATTTCCAGCATGTCCTTCCTTGCTGCCAGTTTTGTGGTATTTGTAATCAAGGAACGAGAAACAAAATCTAAGCATTTGCAGTACGTTTCCGGCGTGAGATTTCCAATTTTCTGGCTTGCCCATTTCATTTTCGACGCTGTCAACTTTGTTATCCCCATCTTCGCTTTAATGATAACCTTGGTGGCATTTCAAACAAAAGACTTCAAGCACGGATACATGCAGGGATACTTTCTCCTGGTTTTGCTCTTCTATGGCTGGGGTGTGATTCCTCTGATGTACCTATTCTCCTTCTTGTTCACCGTGCCGTCATCGGGATACACAAGAATGACATTCTTCAATTTTCTCACTGGAATGGCAACTATTCTCGCAGTATCTATTTTATCGATCCCGTCACTCGACCTAGTTCATGTAGCCGATGCTCTGGAATGGGTGTTTATGCTGTTCCCTAATTTCGACGTGGGACAATCGTTAACCTTACTAACTCAGAATCGGCAGTATCAAAGCATGTGCCCGGCACTATTTTTACTGGATCGAAATAGGTGTCAGGAAGAACCTGATTTTGTCTGCTGTGAAAAGTGTAAGCGGATGGTTACGACAAAATGACATAATTATGAATTTGGTAAAAATGTTGTAAAATTGTCAATGAAGGTTTACACGGGCATGGCTTATCTCAACAGATCCAAAGGCGTATTTGTCTTGGGAGGCACCTGGAATAGGTCGACATATTTTCTTTTTGTTCTTGGTTGGCTGCGTTTGTTTCGCCCTTCTTTTTATAATCGAATCAAAGATCATTGAGAAAATAAGGTATAGGAATGAACAGAAAAAATATGCTAACGGAACAACGCAACAAGACCCACATGCCTTGGAAGATGCTGATGTTGCTGCAGAAAATGCTAGAATACGAGGAACTAACTTGACTCAGCTTTTTAAAACTGAGAACATGATATTGCAAGACCTCACGAAATATTACGAAAGCTTTCTGGCCGTAGATAAACTGTGTTTGGGAGTTCAGCATGGAGAATGCTTTGGTATGATTTTTAAATTATATTTAGGCTCATAGATGTGCGCATCTTTGAAACTGCTAACAATACTGACATTGACATTATATAATATGCATTTCATAGGTCTTTTGGGTGTAAATGGGGCTGGTAAAACAACGACATTCAAGGTCCGTGATAGTTCCGAATGAATTTTATTCATAATTTATATGAAAATGTCAAATTTATTTTTATCTTCAATTCAATAATTCAATAGATGTTAACTGGAGACATACCGATCACTTCAGGCAACGCATACATTGCCAACAAAAGTGTCAAGTCAGAGATCAAAAAAGTCCAGAAGGCGCTCGGGTACTGTCCCCAATTCGATGCGCTCATCCCAGAACTAACTGGACGAGAAACCATTTGGCTGTTCGCTAGACTAAGGGGAATTCAAGAGGAGAAGATTAATCGCTTGGTGGATAAACTTGGTGCAGATCTTTTGTTTAGTCAGCATCTTGAGAAACCTTGCGGAACCTACAGGTATTTTATTGAAAATTATTATTAAATATAATCATTGGTATTACTACACAATGAAAATCCTAATAAACTAAATATTACGACCGAATCCAGTGGCGGAAACAAGAGGAAACTATCCACTGCATTGGCACTGGTAGGAAATCCACCTCTTGTGTTCCTTGATGAGCCTACTACTGGAATGGATCCTGTTGCACGAAGACATTTGTGGAACACAATCATTAACGTTAGAGAAGCTGGAGCTTCTGTTGTTCTGACATCTCACAGGTACTTAATCATAACCACGTTTAATTTTTCATATATTTGCATACAGATTGACAGATAGATTCATGCAATTTGTGAAAATTTTATAATATTTTAGTATGGAAGAATGTGAAGCACTTTGTACACGATTGGCGATTATGGTCAACGGAAAGTTCCGCTGCTTGGGTTCCACCCAGCATCTCAAAAACAAATTTGGGGACGGGTACACCCTCATCGCACAAATGGAGACCTCAATGGAAGAACAGAGTGGTCGTCGACTTACTAGAACATCAATGGTACGATTCTCTATTTAAAAATCCCTAATGGATAACTTTGGGTGATTACTTTTCCTGTATGCTGATATACATTTGCTTATGATCTCTGTTTCCAGGAACTGGGGAGAAGGCATAGTTCTTTAGGTGGGAAGCCACAACAATGGGAGCAAGAGTTGCAGCCATTGCGGAACTTTATTGAACGTAATTTTAGAGGTATGTAGTGCGATGTATCATAAATGAAGCTCTGTGATCTGACGCATAATTAAAGAGTTATTATTTGCTGTATAATAATTTGCGACGTTCTGTCAAATTTTAAGGTTGCCAATTAAAGGAAGTGCATCCAGGATATGTACACTACCACATAAAAGACGAAGATGGTGTGTCATGGGGAGAAATTTTCAAGAAAATGGAGGAAGCAAAGGCGCTTTTCAGACTAGAAGCATACTCTGTCGGCCAAACCACGTTGGAGCAAGTGTTCTTGAGTTTCACAAAAGCTCAAGTGAACAATGATTAAAAGACATGGTTAAAAGTACAATTCATTATTATTTATTTGATCACCGTAATTGGATTCGTGTCTAACTGCTAAGCTTTTTAAAAAATAAAGTGGTTTTCATTATCAGAGTTGAATTTGAATATGTCAATAGATAT